>MJUU01028688.1:19133-32976 GCA_002080025.1 Modiolus philippinarum
TCTTAATGAGACTTGGACCACAAGCTAGTCTTAAACAAGCCATAGAGAAGATGGACAGTGTATTTGGCGTTATAGAGGAGAAGGAATCTGTCATGCGAGAATTCTATAATGCTACTCAAGGAGACAACGAAGATGTTAGCACATGGAGTTTCCGATTAGAGGATATTTTTGAGAAGGCTATACAGATAAGGAAAGTAGATCGAAGGCAAGCCGATGGAATGTTGCACGACATGCTTTGGAAGGGATTTAACCCAACATTGAAGGCCATGACGCACTATGAGAAGGAGAAATACACTACTTTTGATAGTTTGAGAACAGCTTTAAGGAGAGTGGAGAAAGATAACAACTTAGACCTTCCATCGAAACAAACTAAAGCAACATCAAAGAAAGCAGCGGCCCAGACAACTGATGATGATGGTAAAGTTGACTTTAAGTGTATGATGAAAACCGTTCAGGATATCAACACCAGATTAGAAACCTTAGAAGTTGGTATGCAACATCCCCAATACTACAACAACTACAATAGAGGTAGATATAATCAACGAGGATATCGAAGAGGTGGAAACAACAGAGGATTTTACAGAGGTAGATACCACAGCAGATATCAGCGAGGAAATTGCAGGAATCGAGGAACAGGGAGATATCAGCAACAACAAGACACTGATGATCAAGCCACACAACCACAACAGTTACAACAATCCAACACATGTCGACGTGGTGGACAGGAAGGTCATATGGCTAAAGGATGTCTCAATCAACCCAACCAGTATAGGAATTTAAATACCAATATGTCTACGTCAAGGGGCAAGAAGTAGACAGTGAGAATAGATGCCCCATACCGGATAAAGATATATGTAACAACATGTCATCAAGAACTAAATTACCAACTGGATTATGTGGAACTCCTACAGAATCAACTGTTAGGATAGATGGAATTCAAACTATTGCGTTACTCGATACAGGTTCTGCAGTTTCTTCAATAGCCAACCAATTCTACAAAGAACATCTTCAACACATACCCATAAACAATTTAGATCAACTACTCAAAATTGAATGTGCAAACGGACAGAATTTGCCATATGAAGGATTCATCGAAATTCCAATCTTCATACCAGATTTACAGCAATCCTTTCCATGTATCCTACTTATAGTTCCAGATAGCGAGTACAACAGCCGAACACCTTTATTGTTAGGTACCAACATACTACAGCATATGATGAACTTATTTAAAGAACAACATGGTTGCAGATTTCTTCAAACAGCTCAACTTACAACACCATGGTATACATCTTTTAGGTGCATTGCCATTAGAGAGAAAGAATTACAACGCAATGATAACAGATTGGCAATTGTAAAGAGTGCGGAACCTAAAGCCATCACTATACCACCAAACACAGAAATGCGTATTTCAGCGTTTGTCGATAGAGGTATTCCATATCATCCGACACCAGCGATAATTCAACCGACACCGCAATCCATTTTACCATCTGACTTGGATATTGCTCCATCTCTAGTTGAATACCACCATGGGATATGCAACCGTATAGATGTTAACATTAGCAACATAACAACTAGAACAGTAACCGTACAGCCAAAATCCATTATTGCTGAAATTCAACCATGTACTATCCAAGATGAACCAGATATTGATGATACTGATTTCACCGTCCCGTTATTAGATCAAGTCAAGATCTCTGTCAACAACTTAACAGATGAACAACTTGAAAGAGCTCAGCTGTTTATATCCAGTTATCAGAGCATATTTTCCAAGAGCGACATTGATGTTGGACACACCCACTATGTCAAACACAGAACAGAACTACTGGATCCAACACCTTTCAAGCAGAGATACCGTAGTATTCCACCCTCTATGTATGAGGAGGTGAAGAGTCACATCCATAACCTATTGAGAGCCGGAATTATTCGAAAGTCCTTTAGTCCTTTTGCTTCCAACTTGGTACTCGTCAGGAAGAAAGACAACACTCTACGTCTATGTGTTGACTTCCGCCAACTCAATCAACGGACAAAGAAAGATGCTTACGCATTACCACGCATTGAGGATATTTTGAACTGTTTGGCAGAAAACAAGTACTTCACAGTGATTGACTTTAAGTCCGGATACCATCAAGTGGAAATATTAGAACAGCATAAAGAGTGGACAGCCTTCACCGTTGGTCCATTAGGATTATACGAGTATAATCGAATGCCGTTTGGTTTATCGAATAGTCCAGCTACGTATCAACGCCTCATGCAAGACTGTTTACACGACTTCCACATGGTCATATGCTGCGTTTTTATAGGTGACGTCATCATATTTTCAAGAACATATGAAGAACATCTAGAACGTCTACAGCTGATATTTGACAGAATAAAGAAGCAAACCTGAAACTTTCTCCATCCAAATGCTCATTTTTCCAACCAAGAGTAAAGTGTATAGGCCACATCATATCAGCTGATGGTGTAGAGACAGATCCTGCTAAAATAGAGAGAGTTATAGAATGGCCAACTCCTAAAACACCGGAGGATATAAGAAGATTCATAGGCTTCGCAGGATATTATCGTAGATTTATACACCATTTCAGTCAAATAGCGAGACCATTAACCCAGTTGATGCCATCACCGAGACCGAAGAAAGGAAAAAAGGGAAAGAAAGTACAGAAGGAATGGACTTGGGGTGAAAAGGAAAACAATGCCTTTGAAAAACTTAAAGAGAAACTAGTATCAGCACCAATACTTAGTCACTGTGACTACAGCAAACCATTTGAACTACATACAGATGCCAGTAGTCTAGGACTTGGAGCTGTGCTTTATCAAGAGCAAGGTGGTGAACATAGAGTCATAGCTTAACCAGTAGAAGTGTGCAAAGTCAGAGTCCCACTATCCTGCTCACAAACTTGAATTTTTGGCGTTAAAGTGGGCTGTCACAGACAAATTTACAGATTACCTGAATCGACATCCATTCCGGGTACTGACAGATAATAACCCACTTACCTACGTTTTAACTACAGCAAAGCTAGACTCAACAGGACACAGATGGCTGGCTGCCTTAGCAGCATACGATTTCGACATTGTATACCGTCCTGGGAAAACAAATGCAGATGCTGATGCTTTGTCTCGTCTTCCGACGTCTGATGAGGGAATTGTTATCAACAAGGATTCTGTCAAAGCAATTTGCGGATCGTCTATATCAACACCTTTCGTAGACACAGTAGCAATATCTCCAGATGTACTAGATTCAGCAACACTGGATATGCATATGCATATAGACAACAACATTGACTGGTCAGAACTACAATACTCAGATGCTCAGCTTCAACCATGGATTGAGTTCGTGAAGTCAGGTATGAAGCCGAAGAAAGGACATCTACCACCGAGTCCACTTAAAAGACACTTTGACCACCTCAACGTAGTTGATGGTGTACTATACAGAGAAATCCAGATAGATGAACAGAAGATCAACAAATTAGTCTTGCCATCTACACATGTTCCAGTTGTACTTGAAGCACTCCATAATAGGATGGGACATCCGGCCGTGATCGTACGCTATCTTTAGTGCGTGACAGATTTTACTGGCCTTCAGTTACCAAAGATGTCACCGACTGGATAGAAGCCTGTGACCGGTGTAAGAAGCGGACTTGTATTCCAGACCACTTCATCCTATCGAGTCTACCCATCCTATGGAACTCGTGTGCATTGACTTTCTCAGTTTAGAACCTTCCAAAGGAGGTATAGAGAACACCTTGGTGATAACAGACCATTTTACTCGGTATGCCCAAGCAGTACCAACAAAAAACCAGACTGCCAAAACCACTGCAGATGCCTTGTTCAACAATTTCATCGGGCACTACGGCATACCGAGTAGAATACACTCAGACCAAGGTAGAAACTTTGAGAGTGGAGTCATACGAGAACTTTGCCAGATGCTTGGAACAGAAAGGTCCAGAACAACACCATACCACCCGATGGGAAATGGCATGACAGAACGATTTAACCGAACTCTGTTAAACATGCTTGGAACACTACCACAACATCAGAAGATAAACTGGAAGATGCATGTTGCTCCATTAGTGCATGCATATAACTGCACAAGACATACAGAGACAAATCAGTCCCCCTATTTCCTGATGTTTGGCAGAGAGCCCAACCTTCCCATCGATTTGGCTTTTGGACTTAAGGAAGAAAAAGAACACCAACCCCAGTCCAATTATACCAAGGAACTGCGACAGCGACTAGCTAGGGCATATGAGCTTGCATCAGAAGCTACTGACCAAGCTAAGGCTAGGCAGAAGTCTAGATATGATTTGAGGACCAGAGGTGCTAGACTTCAGAAGGGAGATGATGTACTGGTCAAGGTAGTTGCACATCAGGGTACTCATAAGATTGCCGACAGATGGGAAGACGATGTGTACACTATTCTTGATCAACCAAACGAGGATGTTCCAGTGTATACTGTGCGGAAGAAGACTAGAGAGGGCCGTACACGCACTCTTCATAGAAATCTTCTTTTGCTTTTAGGTACCAGTACAGAACTCAGACCAGTACCCACTCCTAGAAAGCGAATTGCAGTTCCAAGATCAAAGCATAGACAGAGAATTCAGCCATCTCCTGAGCATTCTATTTCAGATCCAGAACAAATTTCAGATGATGAGGATTTGTCTATCGTGGTAGTTCATGATGCACCAACTGCTGTCATAGATGATTTACCTGATGAGACAGATCAATCAGTTCATAGTCAGTCAGAATCTGATGGGGACGCCCACTCCAGCCAGAGAAGTGTCACTGGAGAAGATTCAGGCAACGACACCGGAAGCGCTTCACCTAATTCTTTTTCAGATCAGAATGATGAATCACAGCAACAGCCCACAGTTGTACAGTTTGATTCACCACACTCTGATGATGAACAGGTTCTTAGACGTTCACGTCGAAGAAGAAAACAACCTGATTGGATGCGTTCAGGAGCATATGTTTACAAGGCAGTAACACCTGTGATAAATACTTGGAAACAGAAAGCTGAATTTCTTTCAGATTGTATTAGTAGAGGGGTATTTTCAGGTTCAGAAAAACAGGCATGTGATACATTACTATCAATTATTTCAGAAAAGTGAATTAACAATACAGTCTTTACATGTATATAGTTTTAATTACATTTCGTTTCAGATACCGTATTGGAGAAAGTATTTATATTACTCTCTTAAAATGACTGGGACGCCATTTTACGTTGAAGGGGAGTATGTGGTAGTATGATATTTGATTGATTTAATTAAATATCAGATAGTACTTATATTTAGTTTAGTGTAGTTAGTTAGTTTTTAATTAGTTATACTTAGTTTTAGTATTTAGAAGTATAGTAGTATATAGAGTTTCTTGGTATTTAATTTCTAAACTTCTTTACTACGTTCTATATTTCCCCTTCACATAACCTCTCTTCATGATGTTACTTTTGGTGGGAAATTTCTATTGTTTCTATTGGTCAATTTCACAGGAAGTCAGGTCAACTAGATTACTCTTTGTTTAGACTGTAATGGAGAAAGTTGTCAATTTCTCTCCTGCCTGACATTTCCATAGTAGTAAAACCATACTCAACCATATTCAACTATACTTTATCCTACTTTATCTTGGGTACATCAGTTTCACACTACGGGTCAGTTATTTTCATATTTCTAACCAGAAACTAATATTTTATCCTGTTATTGTTTGAATGAGAGATGAATGAATGAGTAGAATGTACGAGGGTAGAGAAAGTGATTAAATCATAATAAAATGATAATTCTTAAATACATAAATACTTTAATTCATACATAAATAACTTCAGTTCATATAAATAAATCATTTGATATAAATAAATCAGTTTTACATAAATCAGTGCATATAATATATGCAGAGGCAGTTAAATTTTACACATAATGGAGTAAATGATTTACAATCAATCGATATGATTAGATATATCATACAGGTACTGAACAATGTATATTTTTATTATGTGTGAGGTAAAAGTCCTGAATATTGGACTTGTGAATGTTAATTTTATATTATTCAGGATGTTATATTGAAGACCAGCAGCCATTGTATTTTTACTATTGCTGGAGGTTTCCATTGAGATCAGATGTAGTACATGTACCTATATAACAGATATATGGTAAGAATACTGTTCTGTGTACTTTTATTTCATTTGGTTTTGTTAATTTTAGTTAGCATGCTGTTTGCATGTATTTTTGTTATTTACATATATTTCTAAGTCACAGTCACATATTTCATATAATAAATATATGGAAGTATTTGTACATACAACAAGACATATTTCATGAAGTTATGGAGTATTGGATATTTGAATTTATATTGAGACACAGGAATATTTTTGAGTTATTCCCCTTTGTATAGTTAGTTGGAATAGAATGTGACATACTGTGACAGATTACTTATGATTGTTATATTTGTATTTTGTAGGGTATTTATTTATCTACACAGCTGTAATAAAATCTATATAGAACCCTAGAAGTGTTCCTTTGTGTTATTGAAGCCTTTGGGACCTTCGCACCCTGGAACAAAGAAACCATGCTGCTGGTTTTGATCACATTTTTTTCAAGGGTGATAACTACATTTGTTTCCAATAGGTGGTAACGATAAAACATGTGTAACAGATTTCGAGTATAATCAGGATATTACATCCCTCCTCAAATTAGATGAAAACTTTCACTGAGAAATTAAAATTGTCTGTAACAATAAACAACGATTAAACTTTGATAAAAAATATGTTTCGGCATGAAATGTCTGATTGTCTGATTGTCACTTTATGTATAGATTTTTGAAACTTAAATCTTGGAAAGTCATTTGTAAAGTATTTTCAAATACTGATTGTCATTTGAATTGTTTGACTAGAATTTATACTTGACTAGAATATGAAACTACTAATGTCTAATAACTAAGAAGCTAATGCTAAATTATGCAACTAAACTAATAAAAACATATTCGTATAACATTTTTTTTCTTTTCCACATATTTCTTAGGGTATTATTATGACCCTTTCACTTTTGACAATGAATTCTAAAATTGCACTTTAAAGGTGTTATTATGACCCTTTAACTTTTCACAATGAATTCCACCAGTAGAATAAACTATATATAAAGGAACATGCATTGATCAGAGGATTATTATGCCTCTGCACACGGATATCATTATCTATTTACGCACATAGTCTTGTAGATATTTTGGTGTTCGATTGATTCGACTCGGTCTTTGTGGTATTGATACTTCTGGAGTCGGGGTTATTTCTTTGGATGATGTTTTCGATTTTGTGTCTGTTTTATCAAAAAGTTCTTCCTCTGTTTCTTCTATATTGATTTGTGGCGGACGGTCGACTCGCTTGAATTTTGAAGTGTTACGGGTTAGAATCTTGTCTCCATTCGTCGCAATGATCATATTTCCTTTCTTCTTTAACACTTTATAAGGATTAGATTCATAAGCGGGTGTTAGTTTGTTGTATTTCCGGTCAGTCTTCCTCAGTACAGAATATCCAACATTGATGTCACTTTCTTTTGCATTGTTCTTTCTGTCGAAATATTCTTTTTGTTTGAATTTAGCTGTTTCGTCGTTTTGTCTTGCATGTTCATTCATTTGTTTGTTTACTTTTGTTGCTGCTGAGTGAATTTCTGGTAGTTTTGTCGGTGGTTCTCGTCCGAATAGAAGCTGGAAAGGCGGATAACCTGTACTGGTATGCTGTGTTGCTCTGTTTTGACGCAAAAATTTGAAAAGTTCTTGTTTCCAACTATTTCCTTCCACATGACCTGCTTTGATAGTCTTCATCATCGGTTTGTTAAACGATTCCGCTTGGGCGTTTGCTCTAGGCCATAGCGGTGTGATGCGACGGTGTTCAAATCCAATGTTGTCAGCATATATACGAAATGAATGGGAGTTGAACGGTGGTCCATTATCGGTTTTGATGACTTTAGGTATTCCAAAGGTTGAAATAACTTTGTCCAAAACAGGTATGACTGTCGTGGCTGAGTCCGATTTTATTATCTCTACAACTGGATAACGTGAGTGTTCATCAGTTATTACAAATAATAGATCTCCAGTGGGCAAGGGACCATAGAAGTCGGCACTTAAGTATGTCAATGGTTTGTCAGGCATTTCTGACATGTGTAGTGGCTCAATCCTCTTAGAGTTTGTCACGGATTGACAAGCGGCACAATCTTTGATAGCATTATCAACTCTGTCATTCAATCCCGGAAACCAGATTTTAGAACGCAAGAATGCCTTGGTCTTGGTTATTCCTTGATGACCTTCGTGAGCTATTCGTATTGCCCTTTCTCGCAGTGAAGCTGGCAGTATGATACGATTGTCCCTAAGTAGAATGTTATCTCCAAATGAGACAAGTTCTCCACAAACACTTCGCATAGCTTGCAATTCTTCAATGTCAATCTCGGGATCGGTAATGTTCTTAAGTCTGTACCATTGTCCTGTTTTCACAAAATTAATAGCCATTGTCATTGTTTTGTCATTAGAAGTAGCAATCTTTACTTCATCAAGTGTCATTGCACGTGGCATTGCTTCTGACGCTATGAATTTCACATACTGCTCTGCGACAGATTGTTGGCAAGATTTGACAGGATTTTCAGCTGGGTGTCTAGACATAAAGTCTGCTGGATTGTCTTTTCCTGGCTTATAAATTATTTTCAATTTGTACGGTAGTAATCTCAGTCCCCATCTTTCAATTCGGAGCGGCGGTCTGGGTTTTAGCCAGATTCTTTCAAGTGGCTTGTGATCTGTTATTATCCTAACTGATGGAGCACCTCTTATATACATGTCAAAGTGTTCACATGCCCATACAACGGCAAGAGCTTCACGCTCTGTTTGACTGTAACGAGTTTCTGTATCGGTTAAGCCTCTGCTTGCATAGGCTACTGTTTTCCCTTCTAGTTACATGATAGCACCTAATCCAACTGGACTTGCATCTACTAAGATCTATGTAGTATGCTTTGGATCATAGTAAGTCATTACAGTGTCACTAGATAGTGCTGATTTCATCTTTTCGAATGCCGATTCTTGCTCAGATTCACTCATTCCAGTCGATGACTTGATGTGTCAGCCGACGTAACGGTTCACATATTGTGGCGAAGTTTTCGATAAACCTTGATGAATATGTTGCCATTCCTAGCAAGCTTCGTAGTTCTGACACATTTTTAGGAGGTGTCATATTTTTCAGTGCTGAAACTTTCCTGGGATCAGGTGATATTCCATCTTTTGAAAACTTTACTCCAAAGAAGACAACTGAGTCTTTGTTGAACTCACATTTGTCGTAGTTCAGAGTAAGTCCATTGTCGCTTAGTCGCTTAAATGTCGCTTCTAGGACTTTATCATGTTCCGCTTGAGACTTGCCAAATACAATAATGTCATCGGAAATGTTTTTTGCACCTGATATTCCACTTATGACGTTTCTGATTACCTCTTGAAATACTTCACTAGCCGATGATATGCCAAAGTTAAGGCGCTTGTATCGATATAGACCACAATGTGTGCTGAATGTTGTGATGTAACGGGAATCTGGGTGAAGTTCAAGTTGATGATAACCTGACCTGAGGTCTAACTTTGAGAAGGTAGTTGCTCCACTAAGATCATGAATCAACTCATCTATTGTCGGAAGTAAGTGCCTTTCCCGAGCAATTGCCTTATTTGCTTCCCTCATGTCGACACAAAGTCTGATTTCATCAGGGTTTTTCTTAGGCGGTGTCACGATAGGTGATACCCATGGTGTCGCTTCACCATCAACTTTCTCAATAATGTTCTGTTCTTTGAGCTTGTCGAGTTCTTTCTCAATTTTATGTCTGAGATGAAATGGTGACTTTCGGTGTCTTTGGGCTACCGGTTTGACATTTTCGTCGATGTGTAGCTTAACTTGTGGCCCTTTATATTGCCCGATACCATCAAAGAGTTCTTGGAATTTTGTCTTGGGATTATTTATTTGATTAATAATTTTCACGAGACCAAGTTTCGTTGCTAATGGATACCCAATCAATGAACCATGATTTCCTTTCACTATGTAAAATGTGTCACAGTTTACTGCAGTTTTTGTTTCGACACTAATTTTGCATCTACCTACAGTCTTGAGTTTTCCTCAACCATAAGGAATTATAACACAAATTTGGAGTTTTACCCTTTGTGAACTTAGGGGCACCTATTTTACTGTGAGTTTCTTAATCGAGTAAATTAACTGTTGCTCCAGTGTCAAGTAAAAGTGTACATTCTTTGTTGTTGATTTTAATGTTAACTTTAGGTGCTTTTGTGCCAACGACACTTATGTGTTCATTTTGAGTTGTTACTCCCCATGTGTACTCGTCATCCTCACTGCTTGAATATGTGTGCGATTGCTGTGTCTCTTGCACTTCTCTCCCTTTTCCTTGTTTTTGTAAGCGTTTCCTACATACTTTGCCAAATGATTTGGCTTTGAACAGAAATTACAGTTCTGTCCCTTTGCTGGACATTCTCCTGTGTGTGGAAACTTTCCGCCACAGTTGCGGCAAGTTTGTTTTGATTGTTTCTGTTTGTGTTCAAATCTACGACTTTGCTTGTGTTGATGTCCACCCCTTTTTGCATGTTTTGATTGATACTTGCTATTATATGAATTGACTTTATTTACAGTTTCGCGTTCCATAGTTAAAGCTTGGAATTCTGACAATTCAAGTGCTCTGCCCATTGTTAGGATGTCGTCAAGATTCTTGTCAGGTTCACGGAGTGCACGTCTCCTCAATCTGTTCGAACGACAGTTTTGTATGACTTGTGTGAGAATTTCTGCACCTGTGTTTGCAAAATTACAGTTTTTGGATAATTTTCTAAGCTCTGTCACATACTCATCGAGGTTCTGGCCCTCTAGCTGTTTATATGAACGAAATTTATATATTTCTATTTGAACATTCTTTTTGGGCTCAAAGTAATCTTTCAGAACCTTCTTTGTAGCAGCGTATGTTGCTGCCGTTTCCTTTTTCTCGGCATCATAAATATCGTAGACCCTTTCGCCGGCATAATGAAGGAGTAGGGCACGTTTTCTATCGGCATCGTCGATATCAAGACCAACAAACAAGTTTTCAAGTCTCTCGACCCACTTTTCCCAACGGGGACCTGCATTTGATTTGTCCGTTTCGACATCGAAGGATGGGAACGGGGGTAAATTAAAGCCTGTAGCCATTTCCTCGTCGCCAATGAAATGTTTTGATGTATTTGTTGGATTTGTATTTGTTGTGTATTGCTTATAGTGACATGTTCGCACCCTGGAACAAAGAAACCATGCTGCTGGTTTTGATCACATTTTATTCAAGGGTGATAACTACATTTGTTTCCAATAGGTGGTTACGATAAAACATGTGTAACAGATTTCGAGTATAATCAGGATATTACAAATACTTTGCAAGGGTCGACAGGTTTATGATGCGAATTGGCGAATATTTGGAATTGCTTATCATTGTTGACCAAACCTTGCTATACATTACATTTTCTGTCATGGCTAATCAAACCATGAACTATGTTAGATTTTATATGATCAAATTCCATTGCTATGGCTGCGCTTATCTCAGTACTAAATGCCTTTGCCTATCCCACTACCTCTTGTTATGTTGGACAGTGTTATGGTCTCATCGTCATTTCAAGAAAATGCTTTTATCAGGACAACAGACACATCTGAATATTTTTCACATTCACAATATAAGGTGTATTTAAAGTAATTTGTAATTTTTCAATGAACTTTACTGTCGACTTAAAAATTGGTAAGATAAAAGCATTTATGTTAGGTTTTAATGACCTCAATCAACTTTTGACATAATAAATCGTATTACTGTGCAGGACCTTTATAAAGTCAGCAAAAGTGTATTGCATATCAATTTGAGTTCCTGCTCAAGCATTTCTGGGTATAAATATGTTTATTTAATGGTGTCATAAGAGGGGTAAGCAGTTTAATTTGTAAGGGATACATACTGCGCCAGTTTGATACTGAGTTCGCAATAGTTTTCCGTAAATTTATTTTCATAAAATCAAAATCGTGAAATAAAGAACGTTTTGTCAATAAATATTAGGTTACGTTTATTGAAACAAATAATTATTGAAAAACATCGCAAAATAAGATAGTTATTTATGTTTTTATTTACACAGATTTGGCTCGAGAAACAGAAAAATCAGACACCTATTATTTAATATTCGATTAAACAATTCCTATGCAGAATTTAAATTCACAGTAACTTCGGTATTTAGTTATTTGTTACCACTGGGTCGATGCCGCTGCTGGTGGACTGTTAGTCCCCGAGGGTATTCACCAGCCCAGTAGTCAGTACTTCGGTGCTGACCCGAAAACCGATTGTATTTGGAACCTTACAATATCTAAATTTTGTAAATTTTGTTGAAAACTAAGGAGTATCTCCCTCATGCAAAGCTCTGTCCTTAGCTGATTTTGGCTCCACATTTAGATCATATTGGTTATTTGTTCTCTATCAGTTTTTAAACATCTTTGAGTTTATGGTCGTCCAAACGTTTAGATTTTCGTCCCATTAGTGCAACAAGGTACCAACTGACAAAAATACAATTTTAAGAAAACACAGTTTGAAAATTTCTACCTTCACAATAAATCAGAGAAAAGAGTTAGACCTTCCGTTTTTGGTTCATAGAATGGACTTACTTCAATATTTACTCACACAATTAGCTTGGTCTATAGCTCTTGTTATTTTGACAGAATTATCACTTTTGTCAGTTGGTACCCATTTTTAAGCATAAATTTCCACAAAAAGTAGATTTCGTTGTGCAAAAAGGTTCCAAGTGCCAATTGGTACCTTTCTGCATAAATTATTTCATAAACACAAAAACATTGTAATATAAGATATATATCTCATTTTTGTTGCTTTATTCATCACCAAATTATTTTTATACTAATTCTGAATGGATATATTCTGTTATTCATGTATTTAAACACTATATTGTGTGAATATTTCATATAAAAGTAAATTATCCAAAAAAGAACCAAGTGTCATTTGGCTCCTTGTTACACGTGGGAAATACATTGAAATCAGTTGGTACCAAATAACATAATTATTTATCTCAGAGACGAATAAAGATACAGGCTTTATTTTTACAGGGAGACTAGATACCAATAGTAGCTCCTAAGAAATGCACTTAACTCAATTTCGCTCAAAATGTCACTTGGTACCTTGTTGCACTAATGTGACGTTTTATCTGCACTGAAGAGACATAAGTTGTCGAAATGCGCATATGCAGAATTTAAATTCACAGTAACTTCGGTATTTAGTTATTTGTTACCACTGGGTCGATGCCGCTGCTTGTGGACTGTTAGTCCCCGTGGGTATTCACCAGCCCAGTAGTCAGTACTTCGGTGCTGACCCGAAAACTGATTGTATTTGGAACCTTACAATATCTAAATTTTGAAAATTTTGTTGAAAACTAAGGAGTATCTCCCTCATGCAAAGCTCTGTCCTTAGCTGATTTTGGCTCCACATTTAGATCATATTGGTTATTTGTTCTCTATCAGTTGTTAAACATCTTTGAGTTTATGGTCTTCCAAACGTTTAGATTTTATCTGCACTGAAGAGACATAAGTTGTCGAAATGCACATATGCAGAATTTAAATTCACAGTAACTTCGGTATTTAGTTATTTGTTACCACTGGGTCGATGCCGCTGGTTGTGGACTGTTAGTCCCCATGGGTATTCACCAGCCCAGTAGTTAGTACGTCGGTGCTGACCCGAAAACCGATTGTATTTGGAATCTTACAATATCTAAAGTTTGTAAATTTTGTTGAAAACTCAGGAGTATCTCCCTCATGCAAAGCTCTGTCCTTAGCTGATTTTGGCTC
>MJUU01028690.1:0-37685 GCA_002080025.1 Modiolus philippinarum
AGTAAAACCTACTTTTTTACTTCTGGAGTGCTTAAAGCAGAGTTTCAATCGTTGTAGAAACAAAAATCGTTAACACGTTTTTTGTCACATGCTCCTGGATAGTAGTTAACTATGGCAAAAAGCCGCAGGTTTTTAAAAAACGTTTTTGAAAACCTGCGGCTTTTTGCCATATCAACTACTAATAAGGATATTTATTTTTCGATTTTGATTAATCATGACAATTAAAAACTGGAAATGTTCACCAAAAATGGTCACATTTTCACTTCCTTAGCCCCAAAAATGCCAAAATCATCAAAACATATGAAAATAAGGAAATTGATTTTTATCGATATTAATTAATCATGAAAATTCAAAAGTGGAAATTTTCCCCCAAAATAGTCATATTTTCATTTCCTTAGTCCAAAAAGTGCCAAAATGATCAAAACATGTAAAAATACGGAAATTGTTTTTTTTTTCGATATTAATCTTGAAAATTCAAAAGTGGAAATTTTCCCCCAAAATATTCATATTTTCACTTCCTTAGCCCCAAAAAGTGCCAAAATGATCAAAACATCTGACAAATTGGAAAATGATCTTTTCGATATTAATTAATCATGACAATTCAAAAGTGGTAGAAATAACTCTCCAAAATACTCGCATTTTCACTTCCTTAGCCCCAAAAAGTGCCAAAATGATCAAAACATGTACAAATACGAAAACTGATTTTTTTTTCCCATAACAATTAATCGCGTTAATTCAAAAATGGAAAAATCACCCCCACTTCCTTAGCCCCAAAGAGGGTCAATATGATTAAAACATGTGAAAATACGGATATTGATTTTTAATTTGATAATAAAAATTCAAATATGGAAATTTTCACCCGATGAGACATAAGTTGTCGAAGGCGCATATGAAGAAAATTAATTTAGTAGCAACTTAAGCATTTTGTTATCTAATTACTATTTGAATAATCTACCCCAATATATGTATGAAGAAAAAATGACAACGTTGTCAAAGACAAAGAAATCGGACCAAACTTTACAATGGTCCTAAATCGGTGGTCTTTCCATCTTTAAATTCTTCTAGTTTTCATTTTTCAAAAACATGATACTTATCAAATTTGGATGTATTTTTGCATTTGGTATATCCAACGTCATTGGTAGCATCTTGAATGGAAAACAATATCCAAAACAATGTGAATTCATTTGTTTCTCCATGTTAAAAATGGCCCACATTATTTTTCTGTTCTAATAGTTTTATGCAGAAAAAAAGACCTCGTACAGCTGATATACCTTTTCTTCGCTTTCTATATTTTTGTTCTCATTTGTTTGCATCCTAAATCCACCACAATTCAAGCTCATGAGGATTTTGTTCTCTTCGTGATGATTTTTTGTCTTTAAACTTTTCAAATTTCTTCCATTGGCAATAAATATAAAATAGCATTTATTCTGTTAGTGACGATGTTCGAGAATAAATAGTTTGTAATATACATACCTTTGTACTAATGGAACAAAAGCTATACTTGTGAAGTTGTATTATTGATATAAATATGAAATTGTACATGTAATTATATCATTTGAAATCATAAAAGTGAGTCACTACGCGGGTTTAGAATATTGTTTACATTTAAAATTGCGTAATACCAAAAATGTAATGAATTTGTGTTTCAAAATTTACAACTTAAACACTCTTGATAAACATAAGTCATTATTGGCATAAAAATGTTGAGAGATGTGAAGAGGTCTTTTTGACATACAAGGATGTGAGTGTTTAACAAGAAACCTTGGCCCTGTAGGTTTTAAAGTATTAGCAATATCAACATTAACAGCAACTTCGATATTTTGTTATTCACTATCACTGGACAGATGCCTCTCCTTGAGAACTGTTTGTCTAAGAGGGAAACCAATTTGTATTTGTCTTTTGATTGATAAAAATCTGATGTCAAGTAAATAATCTTGGCATGTAAATATTGTCAGATACAATTAATTTATATACAGTTACTCAATACAGTGATGTTGTTATGTTAATTTGAATTAAAATATTAAGAAAATGTCAATGTCACCATTTTTTTAGGGATAGGGGCGAGAATGTTCGTACTTTGCAACGCCCTGAACATGGATCATACATTTGATTAAGATAGCCAAAATATAGCTGAGACCTACGTAAACGCAATCTGGCAGATATACGCTTCATAGCTGAAAAAATTTAAAAATTCAACTTAGAAATTCAAAATGCTAAAAATTTCCATTTTTCACGAATATCAGACCAAATATCAAATGTTACCAATATTGTGACGTTAAAATTGCATATTCGGATAAATATGTATAATACATTTTCTGGAAAGGTAAGTGAGAACCGAACCGTCAGTCAAAAGAACGAACGACAAAGGCAACATCGGAAACACTTAAGAAATAAGGACATAACTTGAGTACGGGACAAAAAAAGAAAAATGAAGACACACTTACATATGAACAACACGGACCCAATAAACACCATGGATGAGATCAGGTGAACCGGTAAAGATGGGACTAATATAACATATAGTTCTTAGTCCCAGGGTAAAGTAAGCATCTCCTGCATCTTATAAGACTTGTATGCCTTGTACATACATATATTTAAAGACTGGCAAAATTTGGGGATTTTTAAGCATCATTTTGTTGGAGTAGGGGAATATTTTTCGGTAATTAGAGTCACATTGATAACTCCTTGTTTTTCTAAACAGTATTTTAAGACAACCATTGTATTGTTGAGGACAATTAATTTGCATATATGTAGATATATTCCCAGATTGCCACACTATCGATTTACCAGTGAATTTGGGAAAATCTGAAATGCTGAAAATTCCTATTTTTATCAAAGTACTGAGTTTAAGAGGGAATGTAAACAGTCTTAAAATGTGGGCTAGATTCATAAATAGGGGAGGAAGTGTTCGGGGTTATTTCAACCCATGGCGTATATTTTAAGACTAAGGTTAATTGACCAGATTAGTCTTTTGAACACTAAAAGGAGTGAATCTCCCATAAAGGTGGCACGGTAGTACTTTTCTGGCATTAAGTTGCCCAATTGTGTACCCTACTCAAATGAATATACTTAAGCCTGTGATTGGATGTAAATGTATGGTATACAAGAAAGCAAATTTCTATACATATATTATGCTTAAATATAGACAAAGGTTTTCAATAAGTATTATAGTATATTTTTATTTGGTATTTAAATATTTAGTCTTTTCATTGCGGCAACGGGTGAAAATCAGGGGTCATTTCCTTTAGCTGGGGCTACCTTAAACCAAGACGGGCATGAAGACGTTTTGCATTTATTTTTTAAATCTTGTATGAAAGTCCTCTAGATAACTGCAGTTTCTTAACCATGATCAAATTTGGAAAGATAGCCAAAAAACTTACTATTGTCGGCAATGGAAAAATAAATACTACTGTACTACTTTAAACTACTACTATCTCTGTGCAATTTTGTGCCCAGATGTTAAGTATTTTAGGTGGGTTTCTCACTTTCCGAGAAATAAGAAGGCCTTAAAAAGGAATGCATCTTCCAAGAAATATTTATGGTCGTTGGAAGATTTGGAAATGCCAAATTTTAGTTGAAATTTGTTAAAGAAATGACAGGGTGGTTTCAAAACTTTTAAGGACTATATGCTTCGATTTGATATAAAATCTGGTATGTTAAGGGCAAGAGAATTTTCAAAAGTAGACTCCATCAAGTTGAAATAATCGCAATTAGAAAAAGGAATACTTTTTGTTTTGTTCATTAAACACAAATTCTTATGCATATAAGATAAAATCAGAAAACACACAAAATCTACGTGACTTATTTCCGTGTAATAGTGTGAAGTTATTAAAATGAAAGTTTTTGAAGACAGAAATTCTATACATTCGAAATTCAGTACACTGTTATTATTTTTCTTCCACTGGAAATTGTCTGTCTGTGTAAAGTCTTCACTGCTATCTGTAACATAAAAAAAAAATATTGAATCAATATTTATCCGATTTTTTCTTCTGCTGTTGAACGTTACAGATATTTGTAATTAAAAATACATGCAATCTGGTGCATGTTTTTACTTCTAATGGACCGTTTCAACTTGAGCCCTTAGAAACCAAGATGTACAACGTCCTCGTGACTTATTAGACCAACACAAAATGATACTTTTTTTATATATTCCAATAATGCCGTTGCATTTGTGTAGTGATTTTATGATCAGGCACTAGTAATAGCAGGTCAGATTATTAAAAGAAAATTTTTGTTTTTTTTTCTGATATTTTAAGGATTGTGTCAAGTGGAGTATTCCGGCCAACGCTTGTCATAAACCTACCACAATGATGTCATACTAAACTATGTCGTCTAAAGGGAATTTCTTATTTACTTCGAGATTGAGGTAAGGCCACTGTAACATAATTTAATAATATCTTTTTTCTTCAAATGATCATTTCGACAAAAGTGGAGACCGAATTAAGCTAAGACTAATACAGGACCTAAAGTAACCCTGCAACACCGGAAACCAAGATGCTTTAGGCGTGAAATCCGATTTGGTACGATTGAATTTAGAAAATGTATTTGAGTTATCAACAGGTTGTTCCAAATCCTTGCCAAAAAAGAAAGCTTTGAGCAGATGACGCCGAAAGAAATGTTCGGAAAAGAAATGCACGATTTTTGCAGGTAATATCTGTGACACGTCATTAGGTCTGCATTCTCTCGTCCTTTCCATTTTCTTCTCCGTGTTTCAGCCCGGTAGTCCCCTAGTCGAAGGCCATACGCCCGAAACGTTGGGCAATCTTCCCTTCTTTGCATTTTTGTCATTTTTATTTGTTTTTAGTTTGTATATTTTTGTGTTTTTTTAAATTTTAATCGTGGCCAACTATACCATTTTTATTTTGTTCCATAGTTAATTTGTGGCCATCGCACAACATATACATTTTTATGTTTTTATAGACTTGCTACAGGTCTCTTTGTATTTTTTTTTTTTGCATATTATTCTTAAAACTTTTGTTTACTATCAAACACCCATTTACTATCCCGCCGTGCGCGGTCCCGGCTTATGAATAGGCCCGCAGCATCCTCTGAGCTTGGAGTATGAGTCTTCCTAACAGAGGACCCCGAGGGAATCCCGGGGTATAGAAATAGTTCCTAGTATCCCCGGATTGCGGGATGTGACCCCTCCTAAACGGGGACTGACCCCGAGGGTCCCGAGATATAGAAATAAGACCCATTCCGTGGTTGTGCGGGATAAATAAATACACAACCCATCTTTCGGATGGGATGGAAACTCAGGTCCACGTGTTGGAAGAATGCCACGGTTCCTGCACGTTAAAGAACCCTTGTAGCAAGCTCTTTTTGAGTGGTCCGTAGGTGATCGGCTACAAGGCTAAATTCTCCGCCTTTTTCGATTTCACCCTACTTTTCCAGACGTTAAACAATATTCAATCAATCAATCAACCCATTTACTATCCACTTGAAGTACTTCACGTGGATAGTAAATGGGTGTTTGATAGTAAACAAAAGTTTTAAGAATATTATGCAAAACAAAAAAAAAAAAAAATACAGAGAAACTTGTAGCAAGTCTATTTTTTGAAGGAAAAGCTTTTTTTATTTTATTCAAATTCATTCTGAAACACGAAAAAAAATTGTCAATTTTTAGTTACTGCCATCATTACATATGCATTTGAAATCTGTTATCTATTTACAAGACTGGATTCCTGAAGACGTACACTCTGCTATTATCAACTTTTCTATGGATTCATTGTAGATCAAATCAAAACATTTGGAAATTAATACACCGAAATTTGTGTAAAAGCTGAAAGATGATCTTAACAGAGCTGTGCCCGAGTGTGATGCCATCTTCGTTTTAAAAAAAATTCTTATATATTATAAGTTAAAAATAATTCTAGTAGCATACAAAAAATTACCTATAGCTCTCTCCATTGTAGCAGTGTGTTCCACATGAATCTGCTTTACAGTAATAGGATGGACCGTGCAGATGGTGACAAGTCGCGTCACTGTGGCAACGAATGTGAAATGTACCTCTACAATCATCCCATGCTCGACCTTTTTGGAAGTTTTTCTTTGGGGAACATTTACTACTGTCTCTCTTGCATGGCTTCGACCAAACTGGAATAGAAAAGAAAATCCCTTTCATTTTTGAATTGTTTATGTTTGTTGTGTCTTCATTGATCTCTTTTCGATAAATGTATGTTAAGTACTTTACAGGTAGGAGATTGTTTTTTAGTGACCAATGATCACATGTTAACATTGTCTCGTCCACTCAAAAGCCTTCGTTTCACTCCGGTATTTTTCATAGAGCACCATTTTTCTACATGTTTCATGCATTTAGTAAATGATATCCTATTGTTTGCGAATCGTTAATTTTTATGGCCGCTTCTCCCGAGAAGCGGGTTTAACTTTGTTCAAACTTCCTGCTGGATCGTCAAGTTTCGGGTTAACTTGTAAATGGTGCTGTGACGCTCGTGTATGCATTTGTAATCGTCCTGCTGGCAAACATTTCAACGATACACGATTATTACCAAAACAAAAACAACACAAAAAATAAATAAACAAAAAAAATAAACAAAATAAAATAAATTGAAATAAGAAACCGATCTGCGATTTCGACAGGGTAACTAATTGCAATTATGGCAATTTATTCACGTTTCTTGGAAAAAAGATGAAGTTCGCGTGATGTATTTACAGTCCTAACAGCTTACTCACAAGTAGTATATATTATAAATAAACGAGCACGGGATGTGCACTATTTCATTTGTCTTGCGCTGAAGAATGACCGAGTGTATTTTCTCACAGGTAAAACACGCATCATAATTAGTAGTGAAAATAGGACACTGTTGATAGAGTTATGTGCATTAGTTTTATCACATTGTTTTATTATCGTTTTATTGAATTGTTTTTTCAATTAGTAATACAAAAATGTAGATAAAGCACTAATTGCACATTTTTAGAGAAAAGGTTTAACTTAATATTGATACTTTTATGATACGGATTGTAATACTAATCGTATAGCAATTACCAATTTTGACAAGGTAGAAAGTATGAAAAATGTTAATAAAAAACTTTTTTATAAAAAATTGGATAGCGCAGACGACCATCTCGATAACTAATGCTTTGTAGTGCAGATAAAATCAAACATTTTAAAAAATGAAAATATGATGAGAACAAATGCAAATGACCACTTCAGAAGTAAAAGTAGAAATTCTTTTACGTCATTCATTTGTTTCATCATCGGTAACTACCACTGAACCAAATACTATATAAGTCGGTTCCTAGGATGGGAAAAAATTGTAAAAGATATATTTTTATGTTTATTTTATTTTTATATGTCATGTCAATATATATAATAAAGCATTTACATACATTTAGATTATAGCATGGCATTTTTCATATCCGACCCATTATCAGCCTTAGGTAAAAAAATCAGCCCGAGAGCCTACAGGCTCAAGGGATTATTTTGATCATGGGCTGACAATGGTTCTGATATAAAAAAAAATGGCATATTACGATATTTTTATTATATATTTCAACTAGAAATGCATCCCCAATTTCATGATGCTTTGTTTTTGGTCGTTTTAAGCCGTAGATGAGATGTTGTCTCCTTTACATTTATCCCATTTCCTTTCTTTTTCGAATATTTATTTCAAATGATAATATTTTTATAAAAATTTCAGTTTTGTGTAGCGTGAAATCTACTTCGAAATGACTGGTGATACAGTTACGGATTTAGTGTGTTATACAAAAACCACAGGCAATTGATAAGAAAAGTTATATCACACGGTTGTGAACAATTTGAATTTCTCATATGGATATACTATATCATACTTTCAAATTTTGGCATTCTATTATTTTTCTTTGCAATTTCAAAATGCTATTCTGAACACCTGTTTATAGTGGCCACATCTAACTATTAAATATTCCCAAGAGGCTGAAGGGGACTTTAAACTTTCGGATTCATTTTTACACAAAAAAAAATTTAAATCTAACAACACGGAAGAAAATCAGATTTTTTTGTATTTCATAAAGACACCCATAATGAAGCAGGATTTACCAGACGAAGCGTTTAAATTAATTGTTTCCCAGCCAAGAACGTCACGTTTCTATATGCTCCCCAGATACATAAATTGGGGAATCCAGGTAGACCTACAATTTCAGTTTGTATCTGTCCTACGGAATACATTTCAATGAGTTTTTTATTCTAATTGTGGAGAATCTACCCACATACATTAAGGACACTAAACATGCTCTCAATATTTTTGAGTTTTTTTCATCCAGAAACAGCTGATATCAAACTATTTACTATGGATGCCACTGTCCTCTACACTAGCATTCCCAACAATGATGCTATGGTAGCTTTAAGACACTTTTCAGACAGAAGACCCAATCCTTATGTAAATACAGACATCATACTTTAGCTTGCTGAACTTGTCTTGACCCTCCGTTCTTTTCGATTTGATACTGTATATTATAGTCAGTCCGGTGGTGTTGCGATGGGAAGCAAAATGGGGCCAGGCTTTGCCTGTTTATTTGTTGGCTACCTCGACTTTGGAATGGCAACCTTGCATGACTTTGGGTGACAGGACGTATAATTTAACATATTCATATTCACTGTCAGAGGACACCCCAAAAACATCATCAATTTATCTTTTATAAACTTAAGGGACACGTTCGATATGTTCGGAGAAAATTTTTTCCTCGAGGTAGCCAACAAATAAACAGGCAAAGCCTGGCCCCATTTTGCTTCCCATCACCCTCACAACGAAGCTGTCAAAAACATTTTGATACACAACTTCAAATCTATAGTTCTCGAGGACGAATATATGTTGGCAATTTTCCAAGATTCGCCTCCTATTTCAGCCATCAGAAAAGGGATTAGTCCAAAACAGCATATTGTAACTAGTTCTTTCAAGAGTGTTACTCCTAAAACTCCCTGTAAATACAAAAGCACTAGACTAGACAATGTAAGCGATTTCGTTGTTTGAATTGTCCTTTTACTAGGGAAACTGATGGAAGTAGTAGGACCGGCTAACGTTTTCAAACTTAAAAATGGTTCCACGTGTATTACTAAAAATGTAGTATATGCTGTAGGCTGTAAACGCTGTAGATTGGGTGATCGCTTTGTCAAACATAAACAGAGCGCCACCAATGGAAAAGATTGCCAAGTAGGTGAACATTTTCGGCGAGCTAACCACAGCATACTGGACATGCATGTAATTGTCCTTATGCAAACTAGTTCAGGTGAGAAACAACGACAGTTCCTAAAACAAACAAGATGTATTTGTGAAACACAATGCCCCCGGTTGCAACCATCTCTACAATACAACCTTGCTAAAATTGCAATCACTAGAAATTAACGTTAAGTAGACATTTGTACTAAGCTCCGTTAGAACTATTGGCATATAGATTATCAAGCCTCTTGCAATCGTAATTAATGAGCTAAAAGCAAAATCTAGATTTGACCTTTTGTCCTTTGTGACCTTGACCTGAAATTTTCAAAATGTTGTTCAGCTTTATATGATCAATATACAGGCCAAATATGAAGGTCCTATCACATTTAGTTGAAAAGATATAGGCAATGTTAAAGTTTTCAAATTTTCACTTAGTGACCTTGACCTTCAACCTTACCAAAATATTTTTGGTGGATTTGTACTAAGCTCTATTTGATCAATTCACATATAGAATACGAAGCCTCTAGCGATTATAATTAATGAGCTACAGCGAAATCTACATTTTGACCTTTTGACCTCTGTGACCTTGACCTGACTTAAGTGAAATTTGAATAATACTGTTAAGCTTCATATAACCAATATACAGGCCAAATATGAAGGTCCTGTCACATCTTGTTGGAAAGGTAAAGGCAATGTTAAAAGTTTTCAAGTTTGCACTCAGTGACCTTGACCTTTGACCTGACTGAATTTTTTTATGGATTTGTATTAATCTTCATTAGATCTATTCACATATGGAATATCAAGCCTCTAGCAATTGTAATTAACGAGCTAGAGCAAATTCTATATTTTGACCTTTTGATCTCTGTGACCTTGACCTTAGACCTGACCTTAGTAAAATTTGCATAATAATTTTCAGTTTTATATGACCAATATACAGGCCAAATATGAAGGTCCTATCACATCTGGTTGAAAAGTTATAGGCAATGTTAAAGTTTTTGTTTTTTTTAATTTGCACTCAGTGACCTTGACCTTTGACCTGACCCAATTTGTTAGTAGATTTTTTATAAGGCTTTATTAGATCTATTCACATATATAATATCAAGCCTCTGTCAATTGTAAATAATGAGCTATAAACTCATTCCAATTTAAATTTGCAATTCCAGTGATGCAAATCTTGTGCCGCCATTTTTTAGAGCTACCAAGTAGTGTGAATAACCAAAATGTGCGGAATCGTATGGGATTTAACAAAATCCTAATTGTAACTCAATATCTTAGCAGGATTTTACACTATGGCAATTTAAAAAACATGGGAATTTCAAAATCCCATGGGAAAATGCAATTTCCCATGGGATTTTGAATTATTCCCATGGGACTTTTATTATTCCCATGGGATTATTATTTCCCATGGGATTTCTGTAGGTATTCATGGGATTATTTCAAAATCCCAGGGGAAAGAGTAAAATTCCATGGGAAAATGCATTTTCCCATGGAATCATTGAATTCTCATGTTTTTTTAAATTGATATTGTGTAAAAGTGTGCTAACATATCGACTTACTAATACGATTTTTGTAAATCCCATGAAATTCCGCATATTTTGGTAATTTACACTATATGGTAGCTCTCAAAAATGGCGGCACCAGATTTGCAATCACCGGAATTGCAAATTAAAATTGGAATGAGTTTATAGTAAAATCTAGATTTTGACCTTTTGGCCTCTGTGACCTTGACCTTTGACCTGACCTTAGTGAAATTTGCATAATTGTGTTCAGCTTTACATGATCAATACACATACCAAATATGAAGGTCCTATCACATCTGGTGTAAAAGTTATGAGCCAGGTTAAAGTTGCGGACAGACCACGGGGTATTAACTTCAAGAATTTTTGAGTACGGGTGTGCGGCTCACAATTTTTTTACCTACCCCATTAATATATATGCCTACTAAAAAAATGACACCCATTCATATATTTCTAATACATTTATATGACCTATTCATATATATAAACAGCTTATATCAACAAGTGTTTGACTACATTTGAATAATATCTTGAAATTTTATAGAACATAATTGACTCATTATTTGACATACAGATCACAGATGAACAGTCATAAAAGTATGTGCCCAATTCATGTTTTGTTATTGTTGTGATGAATAAGTGTACACTGTAGACCAAACTTCTACACATCTAGTTCCTGAGAAATCTATTTTAAACTGAAGTGAGATGGAAGAACTAACCAGAAACCATGTCCTGGAACAAAGTTGGTGGGACATAAAAATTACATAAAGTTATAGAAGACTGTTACAACTGGTTTGTTACTACCATAAAAACGAAAAATAGGGGCTTTTGATTTATTTCATTTGTGGAAAGTACACCTTATTATATATACAGCATCAGAAATTCCCACCCTTTTCATATATTTGCCAACCCTAAAAAGTAGACCCTTTTGAGCCGCACATATGTACCTACCCTTTACATGGAAGTTAATACCCCGTGGGACAGACACACATACATACATACAGACAGACAGGGCAAAAACAATATGCCCCCGATCTAAAGATCCGGGGGCATAAAAAAAATCATCCATTTCCGAGGAACTGCTCGATCCTTTGGCATGGATGTTATTTAAGAGTCAATCGATTCTGTTTTTCAACATTATTTATGAATCGATTGACCAGTTTGCATGTATTTCCGAACATTGACAATGTATTAAAGAAAACTGATCCAACATATAAACAAACTGAGAGTTGTTCCACTCCAGGTTAATTTTTGCGTGATCGTATAGTGAACATATTTAAGGTGTCTGCAGGGTATTATTTTCCTACCAAAGAAATTTGTGAAATTTTCTGTGTAGAAACATAATTGTATTATTGTTCAAAATATAAAATAAAATTTTAGGGTCATCGTTCATATCAGCGCAAAACTGAATTTGGAAATTTCAGTATTTTACACAGAAATGATTATATGAGATGAGTGGATAGCTTGAATTTTTTTCATAGAATTTGTTAATACTTTGCATAAGTTTTGAAATTACTGTATAATTAACAAATAAAAAATAACAATTGGGGGTCAAATTGAAATAAGAGAGATAAATCGCAAAATGTTAAATTTTTGTAGTGAAATTCTTTTATCAAGTTATCTTCTTTGCATAATTTCTCTGTTCTGTAAATCCAGCAACTTATTTGAAAAACGTGTGTTTTAGTTGACCTTTTTATAATTAAAATACTGTTAAAGTGATAAGGAATGAAAGTTAGACAAAAATGGCGGAATAATACCACTGAGACACATTAACAACAACTAGTACCATAACAGCTGCAGCTTATTTTGATTGACGGTTCGGTTCTCACTTACTTTGTACATGCCGTTGATTTACTAAACACAAGGTAAAATTTCAAGGTGTTTATAAAATATGGTTGATAAAGTAGCCTAGACGCGCCCACCTAAATTATCATGTTTGAAAGGGAGATCATTTCAAAAAATTACTTTTCGAACTGTTGTCGAACAACGCAATATTCTTATTAAATTGATATTCATCACGGTCGATTAGTTATACTATACGTAAAAATATTTCTATCATTATTATCCTTATTACTACTATCATTTTTGTGATTTTTTTTTCATTCCCTTTCTGTGCTAGGTCATCACATCTTATATATTTAAGTTTATATTTATTTCAACCTTGGAAAGTTAATGCTTTACGGCAGAAGATGATTTTCTGAGGAATTCTTCAACCTACAAACTGTTCAAATTCTCTATCATTATTTGTGTCGTCAATTATATTTCAGTTTTGACATGCCACAGACTCTAATTGACGAAATACAAAAAAAGCTTGATCTGACTCATCCAAAGTATTACAAATATTCTTTTTACAATTACTGAAGAAAAAACCTTTACCTGTTGTTCCCAACAATGCCATGCACAAACCTAGAATACAAATGGTACGCAGCATTATATCCCGAGCGTTTCGTCTACGTTCGATGTTAGACTTTTTCTCGGTATCCACCTATTTTACACACGACATTTTGGGCGAGGTTTATTCAATAAGGACATCATGTATACAACAAAATGCAAAAGTCTAACAAAGAACCCATGTTTATAGTAAACAAAATATTTTGTCACTAGAAACTGCCACAAGACCAAAGTACGCCAGATAAAGTGAAAAAAGATAAAACGTTGTTTATTTGTTTGTTGATAGCAAAGAACGACATTACGACACTTTCTCCAATGTAATCATCCTGATCTTACAAATAAACTAACAAATCCTATCACGTACATTTTAGATCTAAATCAGACAGCATTGTTTAAATGAACATTTCTGTGAAGGCACATATTGTCGCCCGCTGCACGTATTGTCGATACAGGGGCGACAATTTGTGCAGTAACAATTTCCCTTATTTGATACATATATACATGTAAATCCATTGGTATGCGTGGATAGTTATGAGGAATATTCATAGCCGTCAATCGGCACCTCTAAATAAAAAACTTAAGTGAGCAACCAACGAGTAAGACTGAAAATTCCCAGAAAAATAAAAGTCAGACATGGCTTAAATATTTTTTTACAGTAAACGTTGTCAAGTGTGCATTAAAATAAATGCTGAAGTTCGTTAAGTTTGGCTCAAACTTGGTAAATATTTAATTTGTGATGATCTGTATTCAATTGAAATAATTTTATATCACGAACAAACGTTCTTATTCATAAATTACTGTGTCTTGAAAGGAAACTTTATAAACCACTAGATCTCAACATCTTTATTGGACCTACATTTCGAATTTGCCGAAATTGGACATCTCGGTACTAAAACTTACGAATAAGGGGACGATTTTACATGGGCAGTAACATTCCAGAAGCAGGAGCTTCTGCTAACGGTGTGTATGTTCCGCGACAGCTAGCACAAATTATACAGACTTTCTCATTAGACATAGCTATCTCCGTGACCGCCTTGTTAATTAAAAAAAATCCATCTAATTCGATCATTAAAAAGTTCTGCAATAGGTATCAGCCACATTGAAAAAATTTGAAGTTTTCGTCCAAACTCTGATTCATACATGTTGTTATACTTAATACAGTAATCATTTCTTTTAACTGTCTACGACATTTCAATAGCTATTGCTGTTGAGTTGCTTCCGGATACTACAACAATGGGAGGGGAGTTTTGTCGCACATTAAAAATGGTTCAACCCACCATTTCTTTTGAAATGCCTGAACCAAGTCAGGACCATTGCGGTCGACAATTTTTTGAGGGATTTCCACTTGTTTTGCCTCTTTGCCCAATTTACATTCTGTTCGGTAATGTTGTAAATACCACCCCTCTACACTAAATATAAGTGCCCTACCACTTCCAGTTATTAAGAAACTCAAGCTGGTTATATCAAAAACTTAAATATAGAAAAAAAAGAATGGAAACGGGGAATGTGTCAAACCCCACACCTAATGGCAGGTCGGAGTCGGCCCCTAAATAAAGAGTAATCAAGTTCAGCGAAATAAACATCATCATAGACTCCTATTGATATACAGTAAACTAAGTAGAAAACAGACAAGACACAGGCATAATAGATTTTTTGACTTAAGACAGGCACAAACCTGCTGCATGTTCACTGCACCATGTACAAGCCAAAAGCAAGCTATACACTAAAATATCATCGACTAATCAGCTGTAGCTATTGAGATTCTGACTTTATCATAAAAACTTAATATGGGTAAAGGAACGTGAAATTTTAGGTCAAGGTCAAAACTATATGGCACAAGGTAATGTACTAATTAAAACAAGAAAAAAACTTTATACCAAATATCACTGACTTATCGCTTGTAGCTATTGGGAGTCAGATCTAACTACAAAAAATTAACCTCGGCACAAAGAATTTTTTCAAGCGAATGATGATGGCGTCTGAATGTCAAATCTGACACTATCTTCTTATTACAAAAGAGTTTTGACGCTTTATGGACACTTTCTAGCATGGAAGCGAAATGCTAAAACATAAAAGAAGAAAATAAACTCTGAATTATTGGAAATTTCGATTTTACTATGATAATGCAAAATAAAAAAAAATAGTAAAAATAATGTTAAATGATAGGTACCGGAAAAAGGAAGTAATGGGTAGGGGCATGAAATTTAGTATTCGTCGGCAAAATAAAAACGAATTTGAAGATGAAAAGCTTTTTGAATTTCCAGGTGGTGTAAAATGTTGACTCACAGGCAGGAATGGTTTTTGGTGAGGTCACCGCGGTGTCCAGTCATTCTTTTGCTGAACAGTTTGACACTTTACCCCATATGCTGTGGACCATAGACCTGGCTATCAATGAGGTATACATAATCATTTATCAGTTTCAAAAAAAAAAAAACAATAACAACAACAAACAAACAAAACAAACAAACAAACAAACTAAATCAAACAAAAAAAACACAAAAAAAAAACGTTTTCATATGCGATACCAATCATACAATGATGTAGCAATCGGTTATCATTTCCTAAATGAATTGTCAGTTATTGTTGATACGCAAACAAACAATGAAACTGTCATAACACAGCACTGTTTGGCACGTTGAAGAAGGTCTTTACCGAATCCGGTGCAGGACATTCCCGAGAATAAATTAAAAATTCTTGTTCGGACATTTCCGAAAAACTCGACATCCGTTTCCCTAAAATACAGGCCCTGTCACACATTGACGTTCTTGCCAACGTGTGCCGACGTTCGCGAATTTTTGTAAGAACGTCGGTACACGCCAAAGAAATTGAAGAAATTCTCTTGTTGGACGAATTCATAACGTCAGGCTAACGATCTACCACGTACGGAAAACTTATCAATAGCTTGTCTTCAACACTCACAAAACGTGTAACAGCACATGGCGACATTTCACTAGCGTACTTGACGTATAACGAATGCTTTCATAACGATGTAATAACTGATTGCACAATCCTTTTGTATTTTTCAATAAAATATTATTAGAAGCACCTCTAGCGTTCGTCTAACGTCGGCATAACTTATCAACAACACCATGTTCGCGAACATCGTGAAATTTTCCGACGCACCCAACATTCAACAACGCATGCAAACGTGTGTTGACGTGCTTTTTACTAAACAAATAAATAAATAATCTTCATTTGAAGAAGATAACCCATTAGCCGAAACTAATCTTCCTGGGGGTCCTCAAATACAAGCATAAAGCATTAGATTACATATAATGTATGCAAACAGTTTGCCACATAAGGTGTATAAAACTATTCAATTGTATTTGATTAAGATTCATATACATGTATACTTATTCTAGTATTTTGCAATTTATTACCATTTAGAAAATAGGCATAACATTTTTCTTTACTGTTTAATTGATTTGCAAAATTTGTGGGCCAGAATATTAAAAAGTTTTTTTTCAAAGAATTTGTATTTGGTTTTGGTAAAGTTAACTTGCTGTTACTTTTGGAACGTAAACTATAAGTAGTGTTATTAACAAAATGAAAACTATCTTGCAAATACGATGGCACCATATCATTTAATGACTTATATACAAGAATAGCCTTTTGATAACAACTTCTCTTTTCAATATCTAACCATTTTAAAGAATTAAAGAGTAGAGAAGAAGGAGTCATTAAATCAGCTTCTAATATAACTGTTGCTGATTTTTAAGAAGTCTATTGAGCTTTTCAATCCCATTTGTATTACAATTTCCCCATACTGTACAACAATAATCAAAATGAGGTAATATATAAGAATTGAAATATATAATGTGTACATGCATTGGCAAAAATTTACCAATTTTTTTAAGCAAATTTATTCTATTTGATACTGTCCTGGATACTTTATTGATTTGATCTGTCCATGTTAAATGACTGTCAATAGACAGACCAAACGATTTTTCAGATGTCACTTGCTCAATTCTTTCATTTTATATAAAAGTATTTAAATAAAAGTTGGTGCTTCTAATTTTTTGTCTTGCTCCAATAATAATTGCAGGATTGAGCTTCATACTATTTTCTGAGCACCATTTTTCTATCACATCAATATCTTTCTGTAGCTTTTTATTTAAATCATCAACATAATTACTTTTCGCATGTGAAGTAGAATCATCTGCATATAAATCCAAAGAAGAATTTTCTATATTCAATGGCAAATCATTGACATATAATATAAATATAAAAGGTCCCGAAATTGATCCCTGTGGTACACCAGTTTTAATGCACTTCTCATTAGATGTAGCATTACCAATTCTAACTTTTTGTGACCTTTACGAACGTGCCTCTAACTTATACAACGCATACCAGCGTGTACGAAAATATTCTCTCACGCTGGGCACACGTTGGTGCTGTGCGTTATAGTGTGACAGGGCCATAATTAGTTACAAGGACGCTAGAATTGGATTCTTTACACGTTCAAACAACGTTCGAGAAACTTCTACATATCGCACACATTGCGTGCATAACGTTTCTCTAGCGTTCGACTAACGTGTGCATATCGTTTCAACAACATTTTGAGCATAAATATAACAACGCACGCCCACGTGTGTCGACGTGTGTGTAACATGTAAAGAATGTGCCTCTGACCTATACAATGCACACCAGCGTGTACGATAATATTCTCAGACGTCAACACACGTTGGTGCTGTGCGTTATAGTGTGACTTGACCATTACCTTTCAAAATCTATCTGTATTAGGTTTTATTCGTATGTTTATGTTTATTAATTGGGTTTTTTGGCCCCTAAAACCGGTTGCTCCTTACAGCTGGCTTTTGCTAGTGTCGGTACCAAGTCATGCTGTTCGAAATTCCTTTCAAAGTACATATCGTTGCTTACGTTTTTTTGTTGTTTTGTTTTTTGTTTTGTTTTGTTTTGTTTTGTTTTTTTTTTTTTTTTGAACTGCCAGGTGTTTCCTATTCACGGTGTATAACTTACGTCAGAACACATGGTTTTGACGGATAAGGTACATCCAAAAAGGTAGGAAAAACGTCCGCCTGGAGGTTCAAATTGTGCCTGTTTTCTGGCAAATTTAATCAAATTTAACGAAATATAGCGCACGGACCCCGAATCAATGTATATATATATGGCTATACAAAAGCATTCTCCATTTTTACAAACACTTCGACAAAGCTTCTCGGTTTGTGATGATAAGGAACACTCAAAAGTTGTTAGACAGACCAATACCATTGATATACGGCCAATGGGGTATGTTCCCGGATTCACGAAGAAATAATTGTCAAATCCCGTATTCCCGAGAAAATAAAATTTTCAATCCCAATTCCCGAAAAATGACAACGCAAATCCCGGATCCCGTTAAGCGTTCATCCCCAATTCCCGCAGAATAAAATGACTAATCCTGGAGTCCCGTAAAAGGTCCTACCACCCCTCTTTATAGTATTTGCTTTACGCCTGGAATCCAATGATGGCAACTGTGCCCACAGAAATTTGGAATTTTACGCAGTGTACTTTGAACGTAGTCGGTGGCAACTGTGCATCGAAATTCTGAAAGCATCTCGGTCATGAGGTGTTTTACATCACTATCCTCTATGCTAATGTATCTTTCGGATTCAGTGCAATTGAAGGCCAAAAAAGATATCTGCCACTGAACAATAACACAGTCCGCTAAAACCAAATCTTCAAAGTTTCCGCCGTCCTGTGAAATCTATAGCACTGTTTGTCAGTATTCGGAAGAACTGCGTCAGACATTTAAACATTCTACATACAAAATTCACAAAAAGAGCAATGCTGGGATCAAATTGAATGTAGTGGCTAAACTGTTATCAACTGATAAAAGAATTAAGTTCAGCATTTGAATGATTCGTTTATAAAAAAGTTTACCCTGTGTGCAAAGTAACTAGCAATAAGGTGTGCTTGAAAATATTTTAGTCTGGGAATGTTTTAAAACACATTTTCTAATATATCGCTGTTTGTATAGTTATTTCCTCTAAGGGTTTGTATACATCGTATCTGGATTAAGGAAAAAAAATCTACTTCCCTTTTGTAAAGGAATTAACAAACTTTTAAGATCACTTTCAATTTCAATTTCCTTAGTTTGCATCCCATTTATTTCTACAAGAATTTAGTGAAATATATGTTTAAATATATCGATATCAAGAAAAAATCCTTGCCGTTGGGTGTGGGGTTTCCTCACCTTATGGTGGCTTTAAGTTGGTCGTTGTCTCTTTGACACATTCTCCGTTTGGCTTCTCTTTTCTATTTTAGGTCATTTCATGCAAACAATGGTATAAGTCAAAGAGGTTTTGTGTTTGAAAGTAAATTTGTCTTTGAAAGTAAACTGAAATTGACTTAAAAAAGAGCGTACTTCAAGGTAGTGTCATCTTATTAAATGTAGCTGTAGCTCAAAAAAATTACTTTGAATGCAATAGTTAAGACATCTATGGCTTTGTAAATTTAGATCAGTTATACATTAAGAACGTGGACCTTGCTATTTTTCCAACCTGTTTATAAATATATAAACAATAAATACCAAATTTAAGAGAGCCAAACTAACTGGTTGTCGACTGCATTCGAATATGATTCAGGTAAACAGGACTGCAATAGACGAGTTTCCATTTGATGAATACTCCCGTAAAAGTTTGGAGTCACAATGTTCAATGACGCCGATTGACCTTAGGTCATCCAGAGCAATCCATTCATTAAATTAAATAGGAAAGTGGTCTGTAAAATATAATATATATATTGACATTTCATTTTTATCGTCAGTTTTAAAAACGTTTTACAAAGTTCTCAAGTTTACTTTTTGTGTCGCCTGCTGTAAGCAGAGTCGACACATAGGGATTACTATCTGTCGTCTTACGTCGTCGTCGTCGTCCTGCGTCGTCGTCTTGCGTCGTCCGTCGGTTTTTGAATCCGCAACTCCATTAAAACTACTTGTCCGATTCCAACCAAACTTTTAGGATATGTTTTTCACATGGTCTAGTTGTGCACCTGATACTTAGAATTTTGATTTTATAGATTTTTAGAGGTTCACAGAGCCAAAATTGCTCATTTGTGAGTGTTGCTTTTTGAATCTGCAACCCCTTTAAAACTGCTGGTCCAATTCCAACCAAACTTTCAGGATATATTGTTCACCTGGTGTAGATGTGCACCTGATACTTAAAATTTAGATTTTACAGATTTTAGATGTTCACAGAGCCAAAATTGCTCATTTGTGGGTGTTGCTTTTTGAATCCGCAACTTCTTCAAAACTGCAAGTCCGATTCCAACCAAACTTCCAAGATACGTTGTTTACATGGCATGCCTGGTGCAGTTGTGCATCTGATACTTAGAATTTAGATTTTACAGATTTATTTTTCACAGAGCCAGAATTGCTCATTTGTTAATTTGGTTTGTTAATCTTCAACTCCTTCACAAATGTGTGTGAGATTCCAACCAAACTTTCAGTATATGTTGTTTATCAGGTCTGGTTATGCACATTATACTTGAAATTTTGATTTTACAGATTGAAGAGGTTTCCCAGCCCAACATACCTCATTTGTTGTTTCTGTTTGTTAATCTGCAAGTCCCCAAGACTATATTCATATTCTTATCAAATTTGCAGAATATGTTTTTCTCCTAGTCTTAGCCATGCACATAATACTTAAAAATTTAAGTTTACAGATTTCAAAGGTTCACTGGGCCAGAAATGGCTCTTCTGTAGTGCAGGCGACACAAGTGTTCTATGGAACACCCATCAATTTTAAATCAACAGGACGAACCAATCATCAAATGTGCGTTCATTGCTGATAATAAAACATGGTCAGTGCATTAACAACCCAATACCGGAGCAAAACGGGGAGTATTCTGAAAGATGTGTCGTTTTAATAATTCTTAATGTAAAAGAAAATCTGTTTTGATATGACAAAGCAAAAAAATAAACTTCCGATCAATTCAATTTTATTCTAAGAAAAATGCAAGTAAACAGCTATGGGAAGTCTTAACAAACGCCAGAAAGTCTACAGCTGTATCAAAAGATCTCGTGGACATAAATCTGTTCCAGCCTTTTTATTATTTTTACAGTCTTACTTTATTTTAAGAACATGTTATCTTTATAATAACCCTTTTCACACAATGAAAGGACTGAATTAATATCAAAATGTAATGACCTTGTTGATGACGGGGATAATACTGATTTTCCATTAGCCCAAGCTCTTAAGCAGAGTGGAATCCAAAACAATCCCACACGTTTAATTGAAGGGAATAGCATTCTTTCATTTTCAACTATATTTCCAACTGAATATCGAAGCAACAATCAAAACTCACAAATCCACAACACAGGGCAATAGAAGGATCATACACAGAGACCACATACATGACAATGACGAAACAAATAAATAAAAAAACAAACGCCAAAAAAAACCAAAAACAAAAAAAACATATACAAAAACACAAAAAAAAACCCAAAAAATGAAAAAATAACAAACACACAAACAAAAAACAAAAAAAAAACAGTACAAAACATAACAAAAAACAAAAAGTCATAAAATACAGGAATATAATGTAATCTGGGTAACCATCCGTAACAAAGCTAGTAAAAATATATGGTTGCTGATTGGTTAATGTCTAGTTCTGACATATAGACAAAACCAATTAAAATCATGATACGTGTTACTTCGCTTACCCTTAAGAGTAACAAGGTAACGTGAAAAATATCTGTTAAACTCATAATTATTCAGACAATAATAGCAAGGACAAATCTGTAACACAAACATAAATTTTAGGCACTTGCAGAGTAAAATCCCATGCACAGATATCCCACAGAAATACACGGGAGTATATCCAGGTGTTCCGTGAACTGCTCCACAAGTGGCATGTCTAAAACATGCTTCAAAATATGTTATTTCGCGAGACACATTTAGTGACAAATATTCTCACCCCTAAGTTGCAGATATCTTCTTGCCGTTTTAACATTTTGTTGGGACATCAGGTTGTGTATCTAATGACACAATGGCAGTAGAATACCGAAGGAACAAAGGACTGGTATTTGCAAGATCGAAGTCCAAAGATATGGCCGAACGAGAACACAAAAAACAATGAAAGTAGACAGCTACAAAGCACAGAAATAAAAAAAAAACATTCAAAACCAATGCTATCACAGTTTGAACTCCCGTGAAACTTCTAGAGTGACATCAGGTGCCCCGGAAGGGTAAGTATGTTATGCTCTCAGGCTGTGAACAGCACCCGTCACACTGTAAGTGAGTCAATCTAGGAAAATATCAAGCAGTCAAAGCTGGGAAGACGTGAATCTAGCTGAAAATGTCCGTTTTCATTTGGGACGCTGACACGTAATATTTTTCATAAAGCTCTGTCCTTAGCTGATTTTGGCTTTACATTTAGATAATATCGGTAATTTGTACTCTATCAGCTTTTACACATTTTTGATTTTATGGTCTTCCAAACGTTTAGATTTTATCTGCACTGAGGAGACATAAGTTGTCGAAATGCGCATATGCAGAAATTAAGTTCACAGTAACTTCGGTATTTAGTTATTTGTTACCACTTGGTCGATGCCATTGCTGGTGGACTGTTAGTCCCCGAGGGTATTCACCAGCCCAGTAGTCAGTACTTCGGTGCTGACCCGAAAGCCGATTCTATTTGGAACCTTACAATATCTAAATTTTTGTAAATTTTGTTGAAAACTAAGGAGTATCTCCCTCATGCAAAGCTCTGTCCTTAGCTGATTTCGGCTTTACATTTAGATAATATCGGTTATTTGTACTCTATCACTTTTTACACATTTTTTATTTTATGGTCTTCCAAACGTTTAGATTTTATCTGCACTGAAGAGACATAAGTTGTCGAAATGCGCATATGCAGAAATTAAATTCACAGTAACTTTGGTATTTAGTTATTTGTTACCACTGGGTCGATGCCACTGCTGGTGGACTGTTAGTCCCCGAGGAGTATCCACCAGCCAAGTAGTCAGTACTTCGGTGCTGACCCTACAGCCGATTCTATTAAGAACCTTACAATATCTAAATTTTTGTAAATTTTGTTGAAAACTAAGGAGTTTCTCCCTCATGCAAAGCTCTGTCCTTAGCTGATTTTGGCTTAACATTTAGATCATATCGGTTATTTGTACTCTATCAGTTTTTACACATTTTTGATTTTATGCTCTTCCAAACGTTTAGATTTTATCTGCACTGAAGAGACATAAGTTGTCGAAATGCGCATATGCAGAAATTAAATTCACAGTAACTTCGGTATTTAGTTATTTTTCAATGATGTTATTGTAACGGCCATACGATTTCTTGAACTAATCTAAGACTGATCAGCTTTTGGGACAGTGTTTTGTACAATCTACACGCTCGACAGTGACAGTAACGAATCAACTGTAAAATGTACACTCCTTCACTTTAAATATATCGTTACTGCAAACCAGTAAGTTGATATTTGCTTCGGGACACTCATTCGTTAAATATTAACTCTTTACACTCTTTACACTTTATTTTGACCGCAGTCAGAGATGGCCTGAAAAATTACTGTAATAAAGCTAACTCCACAAGCGGTGTGAATCAAATGTGGATTCTTAAAAATTCAAAAGATCTCCTTGAACAGCTATCTTCAACCAGTCTTACCCATTGCCATAGCATTCAAACTTTTGACTTTTCTACACTTTATACAACCCTGCCACACAATAAACTGAAAACAGTAATTGCAGATTTAATACATCAATGTTTCTGCACAAAAAATGGAGAACGCAGATACACCTATTTAGTTATAGGGAAAGACAAGACATATTTCGTTAAGAACCACACTGATTCAAACAAGCAGTACACTGAGACTGACGTAATCAAAATGTTAGATTTTTAATCGACAATATTTTTGCCGAATTCGGAGGTCATATTTTCCAACAGACATTAGGGATTATTTTGGGAACAAACTGTGGCCCGCGTTTAGCTTACCTTTTCCTTTACTCATACGAAGCCAAGTTTTTACAAGGGCTTATCCAAAGAAAACTATAACATTTAGCCCAGTCCTTTAATTTCAGCTTCCGCTACATTGACGATGTACTTTCTCTTAATAATCCTAAATTTAAGGAGTATTTACATCAGATCTATCCAAATGATCTTGAAATTAAAGAAACAACTGAAACACCTACTTCAGCTTCGTACCTAGATCTTTTATTTTATATTGACGAAGATGGACGTTTGAAATCACGTGATGATTTAAATTTCCCAATTGTAAACTTTCCCTTTCTTAGAAGCAAAATACCTACCTCTCCAGCCTATGGGGTGCACATTTCACAGTTGATTCGTTACTGTCGAGCGTGTAGTTTGTACAGTGATTTTTTTAACAGAGCACAAACACTGTCCCAAAAGCTGCTTAGTCAGGGATTTGTTCAACCTATGTTTATTTCACCCCTCAAGAAATTCTATGGCCGTCATCATGACATCATTGAAAGATATGACGTGTCAGTATCCCAAACGAAAGTGGACATTTTCAGCTAGATTCACGTCTTCCCGGATTTGACTACCGACTTTGACATTTTCCCGGATTGAATCACTCACAGTGTGATGGGTGCTGTTAACAGAGCAGGACATGCTTACCATTTCAGTCACCTGATGTCACTCTCAATTTCACTGGAGTTCACACTGTGAGTGCCTTTGTTTTGAATTATGTAATTTCTGTTTCTACTTTGTATCTGTCTAACGTCATTGTTGTTTAGTCTAACATCATTGTTTTCTGTGTTCTCGTTTTGGCCGTGTCGTTGGACTTCGATTTTTGTAGATTTCACTCCTTCGGTATTCTACTGCCGTTGTCTTTACCGCCATTGATAATACTGTACAAGAAAAAATTAATAATATATGTAATTAACATCAATATTTGAATATGAAGGTGTAATAATAACCTGTTTTAAAATGCAGAAAAAAGTAGATTCATACCGACAAAAATTGCAGTGTACCATACTACGATCAGAATTCGGAATGTACTTTACCATTACCGAGATTTTCCATTTTCAGCGATACTTGCGTACAAACATCCACAAAAAGACAACCAAACTTTGAGGTCAACTTTTTTCATTGACATTACTACATACAATCTCATTTTATTGTCTGAGTGGCCGTATATCAGTGGTATTGGTCTGTCTAACAACTTTGGAGTGTTCCTTATCCTCACAAACCGAGATAACTTTGTCGAAGTGTTTGTAAAAATGGAGAATGCTTTTGTAAAGCCATATATATATATATATATATATTGATTCCTCTTGTTTTTGTTGGGTCCGTGCACTATATCTCGTTAAATTTGATTAAGAATTGCCAGAGAACAGGCACATTTTCAACCTCCAGGCGGACGTTTTTCCTACCTTTTTGGATGTACCTTATCCGTCAAAACCACGTGTTCTGACGTAGGTTTTACACCATGCTATTGTCTTTCTTTCTATAAACAACTGATCAAGTCAGTCTTTGCTTGTCGTTATGCAATGGACGGCAGTTTTGTCGTATTGTAGATGGAATGGCAGGTGTACCTGACAATAAAACAAGCATGAAGATTAAGTTATCAGCTCGCATACTTTTGGACCTTGGGTGTGGGGGTAGCTATCCCTAGTGCTACATGATTTATGTTAGTTAGTTTCTCTTAGGATCATATATAAGGCATGTTTTTGTTTCGTCTCACTTCTTCGTAGTAAACCAGAAGCAACAGGTATTTTACCTTGCATATTAAAGAGTTGCATGTAATAGTTTTTTCCCGAAAAGTCTGGACTGGGTTGCACAAAAGTTAATAGACTATTAAATATTTAATAGTCTATTAAGCTTTAACATTTCCTACTAATTTAATAGACTATTAACTTTTAAAAAACTATTAAGTTTTAATTGAGCTTTGTGCAACCCAGTCCTGATTTTTTAAAGGGAACAACAATTTTCGGACAAGCAAGTGTTTTACCAGCAGACTAGATTCCTTGAGCTAGCCGGCAGTTTAGCGGCGAGCACTCTTTGACCCTTCTTTCAAAATTACGTTTTGTCTTTTGCTTTTTCTGTTCCAAGATAGTGGTCATTGAGTTAGTAGTCTACCTGTATTGGGTTTTATTCGCGTGTTTATGATACTATAGGGAAACGGGATAGAGAAAGGGGAGGTTTCGGTACCCATAAACCGGTTTAACCCTACCACTGGCTTTTGCTGGTGCCGGTACCAAGTCCGGCTATCCCGAGTTCCTATCGTTATTTATGTATGTCTCTTGTTTTCATTATTGTTTTTCTGGTGCAGTTTGCTTGTAAATTGTGGCATGTGATTGTAGTTCCTGGCCATTGTAGGTGTTAGCTGTTTTCCTGTTTTTGTAAGCAAAAATATTTTCGGAAACGTGCACCATTTTTTCTCCGAAATGTTCTCCGTATTGAATTGACTCCGAGTTCCTTTGAATAAGGGTTCGAAAGTACATGGACTCTGAACCCCTGACTTTGGGGGATATTTTGAATAAATATATACACGTACTTGCAAAGATTATTGGTCTAACATATCAGAAAGAATATGCAGTTATATTGTTTTCTCAATTCAAACACGTTAGAAAATGCGAAACACTTCTAATGAAAGCATAATTTGTTTAAAAAGCATGTAAATCTTTAGTTAATTTTGCAAATCAGTTTCTGCATCTGATGTTAGTGCTTTCGCGATCTCATCTAATGACCTTAGCAATTAATTTCTAAATGTAATTTAAATACAGAAGGAAAAATCAAATGATTAATAAACCCAAAATACATTGCAATATAAGGATTGCACACTGTACTGATGGACAACTTAAGGAGGCTCACTCGTCACATTTTTGAATTTGTGTCAGATTTCGGAACTCCTCTGCTTTTGTCCAGTTCAATGGCTTAACAAATTTTGCACACGGACCCCCACTTTTTATTTCATGAATATGTTCTATGGGTCAAATTAAGACACCTGACAGGTTTTCATAAAATTCTTGATATAACTTCTTAGGTTTTAGACGAAAAATAATCATAATGTTAAATTAAGGGAAAATCCAAAGAAATCCATTTCCCGCGAAATTTTTCAATGACTTGTATCTCGGTAAAAAGCACACGGACCTATATATTTCTTTTTACCATTTCATTTAGTGTACAATGCTTAGTAAATTAAAATAGGTTTCAAGAAATCCTTGATATAAACAACTTCAGGAGTGAGCCTCCTTAAACAACTATAGACGAAACAAAGAGTACATATTATACAAACTCAACAAAGAATAAAACTCCAGCAAAGCGAACCCTTAAAAACCGTCAGTATCTTTAATTGTACCGGAAATAGTAATACTGATCTGCTTTAAATGTGGCACCGGTCGCATTGTTATATGTGAAGACCTTGAACGATGTTATCGTTTTGAATTTACAAAGAATGGAAACGGAGTATGTGCCAGTGATACAGTCTGAAAAAAAGAAGACAAAGGGAAAATACACGGCAATAAGTTCCTGTATTTACATGTATACAAACGTGACGGTTTTGATCCTTGCCTTAGTAATTCTAATTGGGGGTCTAAGAGGATAAAATTGTGAAATAAATCTACATGTTTATATTTTTGCAAATGTATAACATGTACCGATAAAAATCTTATCAGTCATTCCAACTGAGTTTATGTACAGACTTAGTACACTTAAACTCAGACACAAAAAAAAAAACAAAATGAAGATCATATTGCTGTTAATGGGTGTCATTTGCCAAAGCTCACAGGTTTGTGTTTATATATCTGTGTCTATCGAATATACTGACATATCCCCGGAACTTATCCTTATTAGAATAAAAATTGAGTTTTTGAAAAGGGTCATTTAAAGAATTCGATTTTTAAGTGACAGTAAGGCAAGTTAAATGACCTTAAACTCATTCCAAGATTATTACATGTTAGACTGATCTTTTAAGGTAAATATGAGGACCAGTATTAATATCTAGTGTCACATAAGTGGTAATTGCATAGATATACGGGCATGGAAATGGTAAATTTCCCTTGTTACCATGATAACTCAATTTTAACTTTCATCTTCTAGGACACTTTTTCTTACAAAACTGAGATTTTATAATTGTTTGAACAACTAGCCTAGCTGCATATGACAATGTTAGTGTTAAGTACATGCAGTTGTTGTCTTCACTGAAAACTGACCCTGCAAAATGACAAAATAACCATAATTTTGTCCAATATGTCCATTGAAAAAAGATCAATTTCTTGATATATTCGATAGCCTCGTTATGGCTTCATAAGTTTGAAAAGTGTTTTGGAGAAGATAGATAATGCTCCAAATTAACAACATAGAAAGTTATATACACGCCGGGTACTCCGACACACAGAAGCGATAGGGTGGGTACAGATTTTTATAATAAGTCAACAAAGCTTATGAAAGTGGTATTAATAAATTGTCATATTTATTTTACATATAGCAAGTTATCCACGAGCAAAATTTTTCTTCCCAAAATAGTTAATAAACTGCGGGGAACAATTAAATCATCCAAGTTTGCTATTTTCAAGGCGATGTTTCCAATAAATGTGATGGGACGTTTATGTTTTAGACGATATCCAAAACATCAATAATTCCGTATTTTCAATAATATCTACTGGACATTTTCTGAAAGTATCAGTTCCCTGAATTCACTCATTATATCTTTATTCGGCGATTTACCCAAACGGCTGCAGAGTGTGTAATTATGGGCAAAAAAAAAAAAAAAAAAAAAAAAAAAAAAAAAAACGCGGAGCATGATACAATTGAACACGGAGTGGACACATTCAAATGATACAAGGAACGCGGAGTTTATTAAAGCAAAAATAAAAGACGATGAAAGTTTTATGCAATCTCGACTTGCTCTCTAATGCAAATAATCAACTGAAGATTAAAAAAAACGTACCTTGTTTAGATTCAACAATTTCAAAAATCTTCTCCTCTAAAACTCCTGGGCACATTGTTGACAAACTTGGCCAAAATCATCTCCAGGGTATGCAATTTCAAAATTATGTTCGATAAGTCGGCTGACCAAACAAAATGGCCGCCACTGCAAAAAATAGAACTTAGGGGTAAATTGCAGTTTTTGGCTAATAACTCAAAAATCGTTACAGATATCAAAAATCTGACACGAAAAAATGATCAGCATGATGAGATCTACCTACCGTGCAATTTTGTAGAAAATTGGAAACCCATCTCGGAGTTATAGCCCTTTTTCCGTAAAATTTTCAAAGTTTTGCATTTTTTTTTATTTCAAAAAGTGTAACAGATAGAGGTCAACTGTAAATTACAAAAATGTTTAGTATGTCAAGATCTACCCACCCTGAAATTGTGAAGAAAATACAAAAACTCTTGTAGGAGTTATTGCCCTTTTTCACCAAATTTTTAAAAAATTTCGTATTTTTTGTCTTTTATTTCGTAACTATAGAGGATGAAGGTTAAGTGTGAAATTATAAAATGTTTGCGATGCTGAGGCGACTTCAAAACGTTTAGTGACCGCCATTTTCAAAATGGCCGTCAAAATAGGCGGGAAAATTCAACATTGTCCGATTTCATTAAAATTTGGTTTCCAAATAGATATTGATGTCGCAATTCAAAACCGGTGTTGAAAATTGTTCGTTGACCGCCATTTTCAAAAAAAGGCCGTCAAAAAAGGCGGGAAAATTCAACATTGTCCGATTTCCGATATTTGGTTTCCAAATAGGTATTTATTTCTCAACTTCAAAACTGATATTAAAAATTGTTCGTTGACCGCCATTTTCAAAATGACCACCGAAGAAGGCGGGAAAATTCAACATTGTCTGATATTAATCAAATTTGGTTTCCAAATAGATATTGATGTCGCAACTTCAAAACCCTTGTTAAAAATTGTTCGTTGACCGCCATTATCAAAATGGCCGCCAAAAAAGGCGGGAAAATTCAACATTGCCCGATTTCAATGAAATTTGGTTTCCAAATAGATATTGATGTCGCAATTAACTTAAAAATATGGTTTTAAAAATTGTTGTTTACTACCATTTACAAAATGATGTCCCGACTTCAAAACTGATGTCGAAAGTGATCCTTAGCAAGAGCGTTTTTTGTCAAAAAAGCCCTACAAAGAAACACATGATCAGACTTCAAATACAGTTCAAAATGCTGGTGGTGTTCAAGCTACCAAAGTTGGAGAGACTGAAGTTCAACTGTATAACTTACAATGTTAGGTTGATTGTGGCTAGGGGCCGTCTTGAATTTACTAGGTGGTATGAGCGTAGCTCATTGTTGAAGGCTTCATGTTGATTTCAAGATGAAGAACAACAACGAAAGGTCATTCCATTGCTTGGTTGTACCATGTATTTGTAGATACTTTGTCGCATGTGCATTTACTCCATATCCCTTCATTGCTTATCTAGCAAAAATCATTGGTGTAGCTCCCGTTCTTTTATGCAAATTCTGATCGAAATCACTTTCAAATTCATAGAAATATGACAGAATATCAGTTTCATCATAAGTTTTGTTCCACAATGATAAAATATTACGTTGGATTTTTTCAATCAAGAAAAATATTACAATATTTGTTCATCACGAAATAAATGACATATTAGATTTGTTCCAAAGGAAGAAACATTATATCAATGTTTATAATATTTTTTCCAATGGAACTTTTGTCAGCGGGAATAAAAAATATGCAAAACAAAAATCCAAGGTTAGATTACATGTGCTATTTTTCCATCACAATATATATTCCATTAGGACAAACTATAATAAAATATTTGTTCCAACGCAACATATATATAATATTTGTATCTAGCGGAATAAACTTTATATAACAACTGTAACAACTGTTCCAAAAGGAAGAAGTATTATGCCAATTTTTATAATATTTGTTCCCAAGATACTTTAAATATGCAGAAAAATGTATGTCGACACCCATGCCGACAAATTGACAGAAAAAACAAACAAAAAAAACAAAAAAAACAAAAAAAAAACAAAGAAAATAACAAAAAAAAACAAAAACAAAACAAAAACAAACAAAAAACAAAAACAAACGAAAACAATAAAATAAAAATAAACAAACAAACACGTATCACACCCCGGCACCTGAATCAGTTTTCAGGGGCTCAGACTAGAGAGATTCCATGTGCACCTTCGGGTGGTGCATGGACTTTGTTCTATTTATGCGGAGAAGTAAGGTCATAATACGGAAAGCCTGACCATGAAACATTGAAACCAAACTATGTAGAGAAACACCACGCTCAATGCGTTGTAAAGAACGGACTCATTGCGAGTGGTAAAGAAGTCCAAATTTCCTTCCCCTACCCATTTCTCATCCTTCCCCCTTTTACTTAGGTTGTCTTTGCACCTTTATTTCTTTTTTTTTCTTTTACTAAAAATGTTTTATTAATTAACTTGTTCTCGTCCTGATATAGCTGAAATATTGCAAATTGGCCTTTACACACTTACTAATCAATCAATCGCGTATCACGCTTAGGTCGGCCCTTTGCTCTCACATATACATAATGTAAAAGCACGTATCTCGCCTATTTTAACGTAATTTTTTCAAAACATCATGCTGCCAAAATGGCCTTTTTGACCCCGCCAGAACCGTCTTGGATTTTAACTGTCTTGCTTTATCATGTATGCCTGTCGTTCTGTCTACCTGTCAGTCTGTGAGTCTTTGTGTCATCCTGTTGGAAATCTACACGATAATTTTTACCATTTGTACTCTTACTTTACCTTGTCTGTCTCTTAACTTGTCTGATTGTCGACAGTCAAACAAGTCTGACGCGGAAACCTGTCTTGATAATTACTTGAAATCTATTTAAACTTTATCATGTCTACAAAACATTTTTGATCTTGCATACTTGTGGTTGCCTGTCGATTGGTTTTTACTTTAGGTTATTGGTTACAGTTTGTATACTAAAATAGACAAAAGATCGGGTCAAGGATAAGGACGCCAAGTAACCTAAATTCCTTTATGAAGGGATGCTGGGATTTGAATCATTAGAACATAAACAGCGTGTTAAGTTATGTACAATGTATATACATATCAAACTTAATAACCTACATGCAAGTGCACGTGAACTATCAAGTGGCTACGATTACTAATACAGGCTGTACTAACTGCTTGTAAAAAACTTAGCGTGATAGTTCATGCATGACTGAGGGTTCAGGGACACCATCAGGGCGTGGACATACTAGGGAGTCTTTGGCATGAAATTGGGGGTGTACTACTCAAGACGCAACTGACAGTCAAATATCATGTGGTTAGGACCATTGGTACAGTCTGTCCTAACTGTTTGCGAAAAACTTAACATCGTTACTTATGCATTACTCTGGGGTTGGGTCATTTAAGTAGGTATTTGAGTTAAATGGTACCGATACTAATGCTACTGAACGTCACATACTAGAAATATTGACCTACAACTAACATAACCATTACAATTTCCTAAAGTTCGCCGTTGCCATTGCGGAAACGGTATTCCCAAGTCTTACTTCTGACACTTTACATCACAGGTAAGACTTAAAGTAATGAATTTGTGAGTATAAACTATATCTTTTTACTTGGGCTATAATGGAAATATCAAATAAAACCGACCACGTTTAATTCTGGGCTGATATTTACATCGTGTTTATTCAAGTGCAATACCACCTTTCGTAAGCAATATATAAAGCCCCTTTTGAAAGCATGTTATGAAACATCAGTCAGTTATCTCCCTGTACCTAGTTATTTATATATAGTTAAAGTGGAGATAATTTATATTTAAATATCAAAAGAGGTTATTGATATGCTAATTAAAATTATCTCCACTTTTAACCATACAAAACTAACTTGGTACAAGGAGATAACCGACCGATGTTTCTAATTGATCTTATTTGTCGATTTCTATGGTATTAATTATTTTCTAACAGTCGAATATTATTAAGGGGTACATCAATATATTTTTCTCTCAATTTTCAATGTGTTTTTCAATTGCAATGACAGGATTGTATAAATAATTACTGCAGACTTGATTCATTGGTAGTATTTTGAGGCTTTCTTTGCATACCTAATATTTTGATACTTTCTTTGCATACCCGATATTTTGAGACTTTCTTTGCATACCCAATATTTTGAGACTTTCTTTCCCTATAGGTACTAATTCTGAGTAAATATGGCATTCCAAGATGTCTTTGATTAATCTCCTGTAGTGATTCTGACATCTTTGTGTGCTTTCTCCAATAGATTTTGTTCATTGTGCCCGGTATCCGTGTTCCGTGTGCCATTATCATTTAAAGCTCTGCGATTTTGTTGTGCCCAAAATTACGCATCCTTGTTGGGTAAATCGCCAAATAAAGATGTAACGAATGAATTCCGGGAACTGATACTTTCAGAAAATGTCCAGTAGGTATTATTGAAAATTAGGAATCGTTGATGTTTTGGATATCGTCTTAAACGTGAACGTCCAATCACATTTATTGAAAACATCGCCGTGAAAAATAGCAAACTTGGAGGATTTAATCGTTTCCTACATTTTCTTCAAAGGGTTTTGGGGATAAAATTTTACCCGTGGATAACTAATGCTATGTAAAATAAATATGACAATTTATTAATACCACTTTCACAAGCTTTGTTGACTTATTTATAAAAATATGTACCCACCCTATCGCATGTAAACAAATATGAGCTCCGTGTTTTTTGTGCGCACACCGGTTCTGTGTATCGGAATACCCTGTGTGCACATAACTTTCTATGTTGTTAATTTGGAGCATTATTTTTCTTCTACAAAACGTTTTGCAAAATTATGAAGCCATAACGAGGCTATCGAATATATCAAGAAATTGATTTTTTTTTCAAGGGACATTTTCGATAACATTATGGGGTGATATATAGAATGTATTTTTTTTCCTTGAAAAATGCATATTTTAGTCACAAAACCTATTGACACTTGTATGGCAAGCGAAACGAAGAGAAACTCAGTTTCCCTCTTGCCAGGAAAACAACTCAAGTTTCCTACGGCTAATGTGAGTTTTTTGGCTAAGAAATACACATAAATCTCAGGATCCATACGTTTTTGAAACTTAACCACGATTTCCTCCATCAAATATGGGGTTTCCTGAGTATCATTTCAGCTCTTTCAAATGCAACTAAAAATAGGAGTAAATGTTAAAAAAAATGGATAACAGGAAACACATACAATAGCTGAAAATTATAATTACAGTAGGGTGCAGACATAACCTCTCGCCAAGTTAACTTGAACCAGTCATTTAAGCTCTTCTAAGTTAACTTAGGACCGTTTTCAAGTTAACTTAGACCAGTCATACAGCAGGCATAAAAGCTACTATAAGTTAACTTTAGAACTGGGGCCCTGACTGCTCCGACCTGTTCTGGTCATAGAATCCTGACTGCTTTAACCAGTTCTGGTCGTAGAGCCCTGACTGCTCTGACCTGTTCTGGTCATAGAGCCCTGACCGCTCTAACCAGTCATAGAATCCTGACTGCTCTGACCTGTCATAGAGCCCTGACTGCTTTAATGTTACAACAATGGAAACGTGCAACATTCCCAAATTAGCGCTCATCGTATGCAACGTGTGCACTCTTCTTGTAAAGCGTGTGTATGCAACGTGTGCACTCTTCTTGTAAAGCGTGTGCGTGTATCGTGTAAATATCTCCGTTCATTGCGTGTATCGTGAAACGTGCGTTTACTGCTTTCATTCAAAAGACATATTTGCCCGTTTTCTTTGCCTAGAAAAATTATTTATTTTCATGAAAATTTCGAACAAATAAATTATTTATTTCCACGGCAAGTAGGATTAAAATATTTATGTGTTTTCTCTGGGACCTGGGAGTAAATATAAGTCCTAGCTGGGACCAAGATTAAATTATTTATTTACAAAATCGCCCTATTCCCACCCCTGAAAATCAACTGGTCGTCCCCTTATTTTTGTTTTTAAAAGATAATATAGATATTTACAATTGCAACTTTAAAACTTTAAAAAAATATTAACATATAGAGTATCATAATGTTTTGGGCTATACTATTCATGAAGAAAATCTGCCTTTTCTTATATATTTTAGGTAAAATTACAGAAAGTTGAAGTATTGCGGGCATCGATATAATATCGAATGAAGAAAATCTGCCTTTTGTGATATATTTTAAGTGAAATGACAGAAAGTTGAAGTATTGCGGCCATCGATATAATATCGAATGAAGAAAATCTGCCTTTTCTTATATATTTCATGTTAAATTACAGAAAGTTGGAGTATTGGGCCATCGATATAATATCGAATGAAGAAAATCTGCTTTTTCTTATATATTTAGGTTAAATTACAGAAATTTTAAGTATTGCGGTCATTGATATAATATCGAATGAAGAAAATCTGCGCTTACTTATATATTTTAGGTTAAATAACAGAAAGTTGAAGTATTGCGGGCATCGATATAATATCGAATGAAGAAAATCTGCCTTTTCTTCTATATTTCATGTTAAAGTACAGCAAGTTGAAGTATTGCGGGCATCGATATAATATCGAATGAAGAAAATCTGCTTTTTCTTATATATTTAGGTAAAATTACAGAAAGTTGGAGTATTGATACATCAATATAATATCGAATGAAGAAAATCTGCCTTTTCTTATATATTTCATGTTAAATAACAGAAAGTTGAAGTATTGTGGGCATCGATATAATATCAAATGATGAAAATCTGCTTTTTCTTATATATTTTAGGTTTAATTACAGAAAGTTGAAGTAATGCGGCCATCGATATAATATCGAATGAGGAAAATCTGCCTTTTCTTATATATTTCATGTTAAATTACAGCAAGTTGAAGAATTGCGGGCATCGATATAATATCGAATGAAAAAAATCTGCTTTTTCTTATATATTTTAGGTTAAATAACAGAAAAATGAAGTATTGGGATATCGAAATAATATTGAATGAAGAAGATCCGCCCTTTGTTACATATTTTAGGTTTAATTACAGAGAGTTGCAGTATTGTGGCCATCGATATAATATCGAATGAAGAAAATCTGCCTTTTCTTATATATTTCATGTACAATTATAGCAAGGTGAAGTATTGCGGGAATCGATATACTATTGAATGAAGAAAATCTGCTTTTTCTTATATATTTTAGGTTAAATTACAGAAAGTTGGAGTATTGGGCCATCGATATAATATCGAATGAAGAAAATCTGCTTTTTCTTATATGTTTTAGGTTAAATTACAGAAATTTTAAGTATTGCGGGCATCGATGTAATATCGAATGAAGAAAATCTGATTTTTTTATATATATTTTAGGTAAAATTACAGAATGTTGAAGTATTGGGATATCGAAATAATATTGAATGAAGGAAATCTGCTATTCTTATATATTTTGGGGCATCGATATAATATCGAATGAAGAAAATCTGCTTTTTCTTATGTATTTAAGGTTAAATTAGAACAAGCTCTAGTATTGTGGGTGCATCATTTTAAAGTAAAAATGAAATATGCACATCTAATATTTGATGTTTGTGGCTGCTTGCAGGATATTTTATTTACTACAGGACTGATTTTTATTCAGTTTTGTTTAAATAATGACTGAAATTTACAGTACGTAATACAATTTTCGACTGTTTTCTGATAGTTCTGATATCTGAAAAAAATTGCAATCAACGTGTGAAAAATTTGTGCGTTCGTCGGGTGAATCGTGTACGTGTGTGTGGGAATGTGGGACGTATCCATCGCTTTATTAAATTCTGAGTATGTACAGTTCTTGTATTGTTTTAAAGCTCTACTACTAATCAGAGCAGTCAGGATTCTATGACAGGTTAGAGCGGCCAGGGCTCTATGACTGGTCAGAGCAGTCAGGGCTCTATGACAGGTCAGAGCAGTAAGGATTCTATGACAGGCTAGAGCGGTCACGGCTCTATGACTGGTCAGAGCAGTCAGGATTCTATGACTGCTCCAAGTTAACTTCAAGTGGACTGTTCTCATGACTGCTCCCCAAGTTAACTTAGACGAGAGGTTATGTCTGCACCCTACTGTACATGCAACCATTTGCCAGGGAACTACACAAGAAAAACACGTAAAGCTTTTTAGAGACCTCAAACATCGCCCATCGATAGCAGCTAGCATATATCATCCAAAACTTAGTGAAATGAGCACGCAAACACTGTCAAAAGGATACCACTGAGCTTGAAAAAATCATTATTTTAATCAACTCATAAGCATTTAAGTTAATCACGATTTATCTGCCACACCAAACAATGGACGCAGACCAGAATAAGACACCCTAAGTTGACAGAAAGGTTTCCTAACATATAGAATTGATTGCTGGTAATATACACATCAAAATGATGGCGCATGCGCGCTCCACTATCTCACCCAATAACCGTGCGAGAAATTATATTGATACATGATATCCTTTCTGGACAATATGGCATCATAAGGGAAATAAACGCTCATTTCTCGTTGCTCATGCGCTCAACCATATCTCCCATAAAAGTCCTCCGATTTTTAAGATGATTCATGACAAATCTTTTCGGTCAATATGGCGGTAAACAGCATATAAACTTTCATTCCACCCGATGCATATTCAAATTACAATTCAACATTTCTTGGGATGTAATATTGATTAATTAAATGATTTTCAGTCAATATCGCGTAACAGAGGAAATAAACTACCACTTTCGGTTGCTTCAAGAATCTTCA
>MJUU01028692.1:0-38987 GCA_002080025.1 Modiolus philippinarum
TTTAATTTTACATTTAATGGGACAAATATTCCAGTTAGTAATTCACACTAACATTTAGGTGTTACTTTTAGCCATGATGGTAAATGGAATTTGCATATTGACAATATTGTTAAGTCTGTATCTAAGCACCTAAACGTCTTGAGAAAATTGAAATATTCCTTAAGTCGAACTAACCTAGAGAAACTATACCTTGTGTTTATTCGACCTTTATTCGAGTATGCCTGTGAAGTTTGGGATAACTGTGGGGTAGTCAATGCAAAAAAATTAGAACAACTTCAATTAGAAGCAGCAAGAATCGTTACTGGGCTGCCAATTTTTACAAATATTGATGTGATCTATAAAGAAACGGGATGGGAAAGTCTCCAAGAAAGAAGAAATAGACGTAAGCTACATTTGTTTTTTAATATACAAAATAATGATGCGCCTGAATATCTATGTGATTTAATACCTCCAACAATTCAAAGTACCACAGTATATCCGCTTAGAAAGGGAAATGATATTATCGTACATTTTTGTAGACTATCCAATACAGCGGAATCATTCATTCCTGCTACTATTAAGCAGTGGAATAAACTTGATGAATCCGTTAGAAATCTAAATACAATTTCAAAATTCAAGTCGGCTTTAAAATCAAAGTCTGATAATAGTAATATCCCAAAGTATTTCTCATTTGTGCCTCGAAAACTAAATATTCTTCTCACTCAATTTAGATGTTCTGCAACCTTTCTCAATTACGATCTATATAGAGTAAATATTGTCTCTAATCCAAGCTGCTCATGTGGAGCTCAGTGTGAGAACTCGCACCATTTCTTTTTTAATTGTCCATTATACACAAATTTGCGTTACATATTGATAAATAGTCTAGATTGGCTGCCAGACGGTCTTGAGGTCAACTTACATCTTCTAACAAACGGAGATAGTCGCTTATCAAACGAACAAAATGAAAATGTCTTCAAAAGTGTTCAAAAGTTTATAAAAAATTCAAAGCGGTTCTTGATTGTGTAATTGAATTAGCATTCTAAACGAGCAGTTCACACACACACCAAACACATAATACTCTCTTTTCTTTCTTTCATATTTTTGATTTATTTTTGTTCCTCTTGCATTTATTTTGTATATATAATATTATGTATTCATATGTTTGATTACTTTGCATGCTCATATATTACTGTAAAATATTGTATTTAAGGAGAAGACGATCTAAGTTGGCAGAACTTGTGTGTGATCCTTTTTGCTGTAATATTTAGCAAATAAAATATGTTCAAATCAAATCAAATTGAAGAAGACAGTTCATATCATTAAGTTTTTCAATGATCACATAAGGACATGTAATGGCTTTAATTTTGGACATTCTCCTTCCTTTTTATTTTCATTTTTGACCCAAACAATATCATATTGTGCATATTTTTGCAACTTTGCTTTTGAATCATAGAAATGTTTCCTACGACGACAATTGTCTTCCATGTTTTTACAGCTATTTTATGGGCTTTCAATAGCCTTTCACGAATCTTTTCAGCATATTTGCCCCATGAGATTGGCTCATTACTTAATGTTATTGATTGCCCGTCACTTGATATATCAAAGGGAAGTCTTATCTCTCTTCCCAGCATTAGCAGGTTTGAAGTCAGTCCTGTAGTTTCATTTGGTGTTGCCCTGTAGGCACCAGTCAAACATCCCAAATTTAAATCCCAGTCTCTTTGCTCATTCTTTCAATAGAATTTTATCATTGTAATACTTCTATTAAAGCGTTCAGTTTGGTCATTGAATTTTAGATTACGTGGGCTTGTTCGTGTTTTTCTGATTTCTAAAAAGTGACAAAGCTGTTGTAAGATTTCGCATTCGAAATTTGCTTCCCTAATCGGAATGAATAGCTAAGGGACCGCCAAATTTACAAATTATTTCATTCAGTATGTTTTGTGCACAAGTATGGGCAGTTTGGTCAGGACCAGGGAAAAATACAAAAAAATACCTAAGTTGCATAAAGACAGTAAATTTCGTTATGCTGTACACGTGTTTCAAGGAGTAACCTCATCAGCAGCATTAAAATCAAATAATTGGAAAGCCATAATCCAAAAAGTTCAACCCACTTTGTGAAATAATCTGTGATGGTTAAAATATATTTATTGCCTCTGGGAGTTTCTGGTAAGGGACCTAACAAATCTGTGGCAATGCTATCTTATGGTGCACCAACAGTCATATTTCCTAGGGGTGACGAGGCAATTTCTGGGGGTTCTTGTTTGCCTCACAAATGTCACATTGACTCAAAAATATATTTATATCCTCTTTCATTTCACACCAATAGTATCTTTGGCTTGTTTCTGCTTTCTGCCTAAATGTCTAGAAAGAATTGAACTATGCATATTCCCAATAGTTTCAGGCTAACATTTTGAAGAGTTGAATTTTTTTCATCATTACTCTCCGTTTTTGGGCTGTATTTGTACAGAATGTTCTCTTTAAAAAGTAAAGAGTCCCAAAAATGCCAATAATGTACGGTGGCTGGACTGAATAACCAAATACCGAAGTTACTGTGAATTTGATTTCTGCATGTGCGCATTTCGACAACTTATGTCTCTTCAGTGCAGATAAAATCGAAACGTTTGGAAGACCACAAACTCAAATATGTTTAAAAACTGATAGAGAACAAATAACCAATATGATCTAAATGTATAGCCAAAATCAGCTAAGGACAGAGCTTTGCATGAGGCAGATTGAAACGTTGAATTTCATTTGAACTTGGTTTGACTTAATTTCCATTTATAATCTGGACCAATGTCTGGGTCTTCCATTTGGAAATTTTGCAAATCTGTTTTGGACAACCCCCCATTGAAAGGTGTCCAAATGCTTTGGTCTTGATTTTGGGATCTAGTCTTCACTGTACAAATAGGGTTAGTAGTTTTTGTTTCATGTTCGTTTGATTCGTTATCCATGTTATCATGACATGTCTGACTAAGAAAACCAGATAATTTTACAAATGAGCTTTCCATATCAAGGGCTCTCTTGTGACATTTTTTGCAAGGGCCACATTTTAGATTTTCAAGATTGTCTACTTGGTCACAGTCACAGTTTCTTGGGTTAAGACATCTGGACATTGTATCTACATTTGTGAGTTTTGTCCCAGGGTAATATTCTACTGTAAAGTCAAATGGAGATAAAATTTCAAGCCATCTTTCTATCCTTCCTTTTGGCTTTTTACGCTAAAAAGCCATATTAGTGCCTGATGATCTGTCCTAACACGAAATATTCTTCCCAAAAGGTACTGCCTGTAATACTCTACAAAATATCTAAGTGCTAAGAGTTCCTTATCAGTAATTTTTCTCAGCCTTATTGAGTATTCTACTCCCATAGAAAATTACTGTTAACCTCCTATTTTGCATTTGACTCGGTACTTCACCTATTTGAAAATCAGAATTGTCGGTGTCTAGGAATTATTCACCTTTATCCATAGGAAGCCCCATGATTTCAGTGCTTGTAAATGCACTTTTCAATTTGTCAAAGGCTATCTGACATTCCTTAGACCAAACAAAATTATTATGCTTTTTGTCAGGTCTGTCAAAGGTTTTACTATGATGCTAAAATTCTTTATAAATTTTCTATAATAACTTCCTATGCCAAGAACTTGTCTTACTTCTTTTACAGTTTTGGTTGCGGGCCAATTAAGAATTTTTTCTACATTATCAGGGTTAGGGTTTCACTCCTTTAGATGAAACATCATGTCCCAGAAAACTCAATTCAGGTTTTAATAATTCACACTTCTTTGGTTTTAAGTTAAGGCGTGCTTTAGAAATTCTACTGAATATCATGTCTAAACGATCAATATGCTCTTCAAAAGTTATTAAATACAATGATGTCATCAAGATATATAAGGCAGATTTGCCATTGGAGTCTATTTAGAACTAGTTCCAAAAGTCTTTGGCATGTAGCAGGACCATTACATATACCAAAGGGCATACTTTTAAATTCATATAAATCATACATGTATTTGGTTGCAAAGGCAGTTTATGGTATGTCTTCAGACTTTACTGGAATTTGGCAATAAGAACTGGTAAAATCACAGATTGAAAATAAGGTTGCACCAGCCACAGCATCAAGACAGTCTTGGATGCGTGAGAGGGAATATGCATCTTTCAAGGTTTTTGCGTTTAATGAGCGATAGTCCACACATGGCCTAACCTTAACATTTTTCTTTAAAATCAAAAGTAGTTGACATGACCATGGGGAATTTGATGGTTGTATAATGTCTTGTTTCAATAATTTATCAACTATGTCCCTTCCTTCATCGGCAAAACCTTACGGTACTCTGCGAGATGGGAGCTCGTAGGTTTGGCATCCCCTGTATCAATGGGATGCTCTATTAAACGAGTTCTGCCTAAATCAGTGATACTTTTTGAAAAGGTGTCTGAATATTTATTCAGCAATTCAGAAATTGTGTTTACTTCTTCTGGTGGACGACCCTTTGAGGCCTCACTAAATAAATTTTCCAAATGGGGAGAGACAACACCAGATTTTCCTCCTTCAGATGGCCCCTTTTTTGAAAGGTTTCTTATAATGCCTGTGTTAGTTTGCCAAGTAACAGGAGTAACATCTGCTAATTGTATTCTCCGCACCCTATCAAAATTCTCAAATTCATTGGATTCAATACATAAAATCAAAATAGGTTCATCTCTAACTCTTTCAGCTTGGCCAACAACAGTGTAAGGATATATTTTAATTTCATTTTTACAAGCATTCATTAGCCTAACTTTTACTGGTTACTTCATTTTCAATATCTTTTAGGCATGCAGCCATCATAACAGAGTATTTCTCAACAAATTTAGGATTAGGCTCAACTAGAAAATTGTGGGAATCAGACTCTATCCTTTCAAAAAGACATCAAGGATTATTTCACTTTGTGGGGTATCAAAAATTCATCAGCAGCTTTAACTTTTCTCAAAGTATCACCTTTTGTAACTTGAATGCATGGGATAGAAATTCCTTTGAGCAGCACAATTCCCTCACTCAATTTATGTCTGCAGGCCCTCTGGGCCCTTCATTAATATATCAAAACACAGTAAAATTTCGTCTTCAATGTTAGCCACAATTAGCTCCCTTTAAAGTAAAACCAAGTTCAAGGGTAATACAACTTTACCTCCCTCTTTCAGGGGTTTCCCATCTGCACTTGCCAAACTATCTGACACAACAAGTTTTGGCTGTTTATGCTTGGGGATTTTATCAAATATTTTGCTAGAAAGAACAGTGCGTGTAGAACCAGTGCCTTCACATCCTGAATCTTGCCTTCAATGTTGACCCCATAATTTCTAATAAATTGTCAATATTAAATTCAGTGGGTAAAAGACACTTATCTTTCCCCAAATTCGCAAACTGTTTTCATCAATGCTGGATTCATCAACAGGTTTTATTTTATGGCTTACATCTTCGGAATTATTTTTAGTAATTCAATTTTATTAGGATGCTGACTACTTGCTAAATCTTTAGTTATGGTTTCATTTTGGTCTTGGCATAACTTTCCATTGCTCTCAACAAATATTTTCTAAATTTTCATTAACTGAACTTTCAACAGGATTATTTCCCATACACAGTTGACCTTTTAAATTGGTATTTGGGGTCTGCTCCCGGTTATCAGAGTGGCCCCGTTCAAGTTTAATTCACATCTATTGTCATTAGCTCTTCCTGGAAAATGAAATGAGCCTCTTTGCTCATATGATTGTACTGGTATTTGGTATTTCTGTCCTTGTGTGGTTATGTTAGGAACTTGGTGTTTTGTTAATTCTGCAATCGCGGATAAGATGTCCCGGCTGTCCACACTTAAAGCATAAATTAGGGTTTTGGAACCCACTTGTATTATAAACATTATTGTATTAAACTATTGTACATGTAGTCTGGTTTTTGTCTCCTGATATTTTGACTATTGTTTTGTCTATCAGCAATTTTTTTTGTAAATTAAAGCATTCAGTTCATCTTTGTTGAAAGTTATGGTTTTTAGCTTCTGATATTTTATCTTTTTGTGGTTCATAGGCAATAGATTCTTTTTTTTGTTTTCAATTGGCCTTTCAAAAGTCTTTCTTTTCATTACTTTTAATTACCCTAACAGTCTTTTCTATTTAATTTACATGGATTCTGGCTGGATTTATAATCTTGGAGACCTAACAGGAACCTTTGGACAAGGTCCTCCTGTCTTGTGACCTGATACCTATTCATGTAGGCTTTATCATAGAGCCTTTTCAGTTCAGAAGCAAACTTTCAGGTGTTTCCCCTATCAACTGTTTTCTGTAGCCAAATTGTAATCTATAGGTTCTACAACTTTCCAAATACCCAAAACGATTATCTAATTCCTTTATCAATTTAGGGTTGTTTTCAATAGTAGAGGATCGTACACAATATCTCCTGCTTCTCCTTGTAATCTGGTTAAAATCTTTCAGTGTGTTCATTAATTTTGCTTACAGTTTTAAACCTATTGTACCAAACTTCCCATTTTTTTCTTCCTGTATAAGATGCACGTTTTTGCACCTGCCCAAATATGTGACCTAGATCTACTTTTAGTTATTTGGTTTGTATTGTCACTACTCTCATGATTTATGTCACTGTCCGAGTCACTAGAATCAGTCAGAGGGGTGTATTACACCTGACCCTAACTTTTCCCTTATCTTTGGTCTTTTTATGGCTTAAAGGACTATTTTTCAGATGTTCAGATACGGATCTCCTATTTATTATGTCAGTGTTAGACTGTTTGGCCATTGTTGTCTGAATAACTGATATTAATTCAGTTGTCATAACTTTAAATCCATCTGTTAAAGTATCTTAAAGTGACATACATGCATCTACTTGGTCTCCTTGAGACTTTAGTCTCTCTACTTTTAACTTTTTGAGTACTTATAATAGGCCTATGCTGGCTCTGTTGTTTGTCACGCAGTCGCACACTCCTACGAGGCGCATCATTGACTGGCTCACAGGGTTGTGATGTACTTGTACTTGCGAGTGGACTTCTCGATACCTCAATGATTTTTTCATCATGTTCGTCAAAATCTTTATCATTGTCAGTAATAGAGTCTTCAAAATCTTCCGAGTATTCTGTTTCTATTTCTGGTATTGTCTCAGTGTCAGTTTGGTCTTTCCATTTTACAATTTTACAAAATTTTGTATTTGATTCGAATCTCTGGACCCAATTAAAAAAAAATTGGATCCCGTCGAGGATGCGAATATTTGTAGGAGGTATGGTAAAGGAAACTGATTTGCTCAAATCTTCAAGGCGTTAACTCTATTACTTAATTAAGGAATTCAAGACACTTTCAACTTTCAACAATATTTATTTGGTTAATCATAAATCATACAGTCCAACAATATTTACATAATTTAACAAAATTACCAGTCTACGTGTAGCAAACTTATTTGTCCATTTAGTTTTTTTATTAATCATAGACTGTGTGACAATATCATTACCCTGTATTTGCCGAAAACGTGTAATTGTTATAATACTCAAATTAGAGTAAACATTTGCAATATATTCTAAAATATTCAGACTGAGTTCTGCACAAAAAACTGTTATTTATGTAATTTCATGCAAAACTGAAGTAAGAGTCCTTTCTCCAACTTCAAAGTTTTATTTAAAATAACAAAAAATAAGATGAAGAATCCAGTCCTTTCTGGATTTAAGAGAATAGCACTCCTTAGTATTATTCAAGTAGAGACTTCAATCCATTTTGAAACCTCTGTCCTTATGTTTATTTATTTTAAAATTACCATTGTTTAAGATCCTTTTTAAAAACAAGGTAACTAAACCCTTAAGTTCTTTCTAAACGGTTTAATTTAATTTTAAAATGAGTTGAATCGTATGGAATTTCACAAGGTCAATTTGGACCATCTACGCATGTGCAGTATGCAAATTCATTGATACGAATGCGGTTAGACAGACAGCAAGTGCCCGCATCATAGATCAACAAGATAAACTTAAAAAAAAATACAACGCTGGAATACGACTACAGAGGACTGGTAAATACTTTATACATCAATAACTACTTATTTTTATGACTGTATCTCATTCAAGATTGCTGCCAGTGGTGGACATTGTTTATCATAGTTACTGAGAAGTCCGATTAGATTGTTGTTTCAATGCACTAGTTTTATGTGTGAATTAGGACGAGTGAGTACGAGTGGTGTATGAACATGTGTTTATTCAATATCTATATATTTATGAAAGTTGTAATGAGCATGACTAGTGAACCTGTATGAGTGTACCTGTAAGAGTACTTGTATGAGCTGTCGAGAGTGGAATGTGCACATTTGTGAGTGAGATCCTTTGCATGTAGTTGTACGATTGGTTATGGTGATTGTAGTTGAGTGATTGCTAAATTAATTTAATATTTATTAGACTTAAATAGTGACAGACCAATGTGACAAAAATAACCTCTTATAATTCACACCTTTATGAACTTTTTCCGTCACGTTCTTTCTATGATTTGAAGACTGCATGATTCATATACTGGACATCTTTTCGAGTCTACAGTTGAATCTGTCGTCTGCAAATAACCTCGTGTTTCCTTCTGGTTCGAGTTCGTTTAGAATACTTATCACTTTTGTATGTTCACATTGATTTTGTTTTTGATGACAACAATAGAAATAAGTAGTCAACTATGTATCAAGTATTTACCAGTCCTCTGTAGCCGTATTCCAGCGTTTTTTTTGTTTTTTTGAATAATTTCATCTTGTTGATCTTTGAAACGGACACTTGCTGTCTGTCTAACTGCATTTGTATCAATGAATTTGCATACTACAGATGGGCAGATGGTCCAAATTGAACTCGTGAAATTCCATTCAAGTCATTTTTTCTCATTGAATATGTAATTTTTGATTAACTCACGGGTATAGACATTGTTCATTCATCACATAGAACACTCGTATGTAGTTATTTACTCGTGTCACTTTATTTTATCGCTGAATTCCATGTTCTTTTTTCGGCGTGGTTTTCACGGCTTGTGTTTACTTAACGAGTAAAGTAGTGGCGAATATCATTCCGGGGTGGCGCTAAAAGGTATCACAGCACCATTGATTTTTTCCCTATTTGTCTTTGTTAAATTGGTCATTTTTCTGAGAAACAGAGCACATTTACTGTCGTTTCAAATAAAGCGATACTTCTTACCTGATTAATTAGATATATAATGAGCCTCCACTACAGTTTTGAGGACAACTCCACCGGAAGTATACTCCTATCAAAAATCAACTTTCACTTTCACTGCAAACCCGTGAAATGGTCATCTTGTGGTTTTTACCAAAACAAATTTATTACAACTGATAGGAATAAAATAAAGATTGTTTTTGGTACCGAAGATGTTCAGCTTTCAAACAGTATGCAGGTTAATTACATTGGATACAAAAATATGTCAATCATCCCATAGAAATATCCATACTCCATTGATAAAGTATTATTGTAACATGCGGAAGAATTCCGTTTTGGTGGTATGAAACCTAAATGGCCTCTTTTTTCTAATAAAATTAGCTTATATCATATATATATTTTCATCTATGGTTTTTCAGTTTTTCAGTAATTCTGCAAAGTTTGCTGAAAATCTTATGAACACTTAAAGAGAAATTCAGACTCTTTATCACGGTATCAAAAACTGAAAATAAGACTTTTGTTATGAGCCTATTGTCAGTGACTGAATAAATAAGATTTCAACAAGTGTCCTAAAAATGCCACAGAAATATAATTCTTTATTACGTCATCGCTACAGCAGTAAAAATCTTATATGTATAGAATAAAAATTGTATTGTTTTTATTATTATTAAAATTTTGTATTTAAAAGTATGAATGGCGGGAAGTAAGAACTTTATCTAACACAGCAATTCTAACAAATTCCAACATAGACGTTATTCAATCGGCTTTAGACTTAATTCTTGAGAACTGCTTTGGCATTTGAACAATAAAGTTCACATTTTTAACTCAGGGTAAATTTTGGCTAAATTTTGATTTTTTTTTTCTAGATTATTTTATTTACTTATTTTTTGGGGGGCAAATACAGAGTACTGATTTTGTCACACAGTCTATGATTAGTAAAACAACTAAATGCAAATATGGCAACAGGTGGACTGGTAATTTTTGTCCCCCGCCGCAACGCGACGGAGGGTCATGGTTATGGTCTGCGTCCGTCTGTCCGTGTATCACGTTTTTTGTGGACGCAACTCCTCAGAAACCGCTGGTCAGAATTCATTAAAATTTTACAGGATTGTTAGCCACCATTAGTACTAGATAATATCGCATCGCCATTTTGATTCGTCAAATTTTGTGGGAGTTATGGGACTTTGATTTTTTCCATATTGTTATACAATGCCAAATCTTGTGGACGCAACTCCTCAGAAACCGCTGGTCAGAATTCATTCAAATTTTACAGGATTGTTAGTCACTACTTTTACTAGATCATATCACTTCGCAATTTCAATTCGTCAAATTTTGTGGGAGTTATGGGACTTTGATTATTTCCACATAATTATACAATGGCAAATCTTGTGGACGCAACTCCTCAGAAACCGCTGGTCAGATTTCATTCATATTTTACAGGATTGTTAGTCACCATTAGTACTAGATCATATCGGACCGCCATTTTGATTCGTCAAATTTAGTGGGAGGTATGGGACTTTGATTATTTCCACATTGTTATACAATGGAAAATCTTGTGGACGCAACTCCTGAGAAACCGCTGGTCAGAATCCCTTTAAATTTTACAGACTTGATAGTCACCATTAGTACTAGATCATATCGCATCGCCATTTTTATTCGTCAAATTTAGTGGGAGTTATGGGACTTTGATTATTTCAACATTGTTATACAATGGCAAATCTTGTGGACGCAACTCCTCAGAAACCGCTGGTCAGAATTCATTCAAAGTTTACAGGATTGTTAGCAACCATTATTACTAGATCATATCGCATCCCCATTTTGATTCGTCAAATTTTATGGGAGTTATGGGACTGATTTCCACATTATTATAACTAGATGTTGTCGGAAACGACAGCTATCACCGCACTCCCTGTTTGACACAGAAAACAGTTGTTATACACCCTTTGCATATTTTTTTCATTGTTTTTTAAATCTACCTATTGATAGTCATTATTGTTACTAAAAGAATTCTAGGATATATGGTTGTTAGGTAGAATTCCAAAAGTGGTCTTTGAGACTTGCAGGAAATTTACTAAAATTGGAATCAAATATTTTTTGAAATCCAATTTATGAAAATGTTCGTCCTAAACTACACAAACATTTTAAGTATGGTTGCTAGGTTGAATTCCCAAAAATAAGTGGTCTTTGAGACTTTCAGGAAATTTACCAAAATTGGAATCAAATATTTTTGAAATCCAATTCATGAAAATGTTCGTCCTAAACTACACAAACATTTTAAGTATGGTTGCTAGGTAGAATTCCAAAAATAAAAGTGGTCTTTGAGACTTTCAGGAAATTTACCAAAATTGGAATCAAATATTTTTTGAAATCCAATTGATGAAAATGTTCGTCCTAAACTACACAAACATTTTATATATGGTTGCTAGGTAGAATTCCAAAAAATAAGTGGTCTTTGAGACTTTTAGAAAATTTACCATAATTGGAACCGCCTTTCAGAATCCTAAAGTTATCAGAATTTTGTTTTTTACCAAACACTTGTCAGAATATAAGATAATATGCCAAAATAAAAAAAAAGACGTGTCTTTGACATTTTCAGGAAATTTACCAAAGTTGGAACCGGAACCAAATTTCCAAAAGATTATTGCTAATTTATAGACTATATGTAACAATTCTGTATAAAGATTTGATCTCTAAATCCAAAAATGTAGGTGGAGTTTGCGTCACATGCAACATGTGTCTAATCCACATCTTTGAGTCTTTGTTAAAATTGACATCATGGGCCTCTTGTTTGCACCAAGACCAATATCAAAAATCCGAAAGCTTATTGCGCATCTACAGACTATATGCAACAATTCTACAACAAAATTAAATCCCTAAATCCAAAAATGTAAGAGTCACAAGAAAAGTGTAACGGGCGGACAGACGGAGGGTATAACATTATCCCGAACTTTCTTCGAAAGTGCGGGGATAAAAATGGCAAATCTTGTGGACGCAACTCCTCAGAAACCGCTGGTCAGAATTCATTCAAATTTTACAGGATTGTTAGTCACCATTATTACTAGATCATATCGCATCCCTATTTAGATTCTTTAAATTTTGTGGGAATTATGGGACTTCGATTATTTCAACATTGTTATACAATGGCAAATCTTGTGGACGCAACTCCTCAGAAACCGCTAGTCCGGATTCATTCTAATTTTACAGGATCGGAAATGATTGGAAATGAATTCAGATATTTTTTTCCATGAAACTGCGTAAACAATTTTAAATAGATTTATCATAATCCCCTTCAAATAAAAGATATTGTGTCCATACCTTATCCAAGATGGCCGCCAATGGGAACATAGTTTAATATTGGGTCCTATGTGAATTGTATTCAAGAATCTTCTCCTCTGAAACATGTAGATCCAGAGTTTATTACCAGACTGACTAACACCGACTGTGACAAAACGGGACTTTTCACTGGCAGTGTGACGAGTGCCACGCGTGCAGCAGATTATGCTTATCCTTTCGGAGCACCTGGTGATACCTCATTTCTTGAAGGGGTTCACACTTCTAGTGCTTTAGTTGTGTTGTGTTCTAGGTCTTTTATGTTTATATGTTTTGTCTTTGTCATACTGTCTCGATTCGTGTTGGATATGAATTGCCGTGATTTTGGTTTTATGATTTTAGAATCCCCCTTTTCTTCGTTCTTGCCTCGGTATTCATTGCCGATGTACTGAAACCAGTTCAACAATTTTGATTAAATTTTATCATAAATATTATGTAGACCACTTCAAAGTTTTATGTTCCTACCTTATCTAAGATGTTTGCCAGCGACGAAAATACTGAAAACGTATTAATTTTCGCGGTGTACTAATTTTCGCTATGTTGGCGGTTGGTTCATGAACGCGAAAAATAGTACCCGTGAAAATACATTTTTGTGTATAGTCCATGGGCTGGAATAACCCCCCGTGCACCCCCCCTCCCCACTTCCCAACCCCACCCATTTTTTTAAGTCCGCAAACATCCCCTCTTCAAAATAAAACATGTTAACACGAGCATAACCTGCACGCACTGGTGAAATAGGGCCCTTTTTTAGACCCACCTACAGAAATTTAAGAAAATTTCGTTTTTCGTTCAAGTTTTTCTTTCAGTTGCTTCAAAATGTTGACCAAATGCTTCCTAGTTATAAAAACGATGCATCAAATTATTGCTTATTGTATAAGCTTTACAAAAAACCCAACTTTTTACAATTTCTATGCCAAATACCTTCAACAGCGCCATTAAACGTACCCCTACCCCTATGAAATATTGAGGAAAATTTAGATATTTTCAATGAAATTGCGTAAGTTTGATGGTCTAAAGAACCCGAAGTGCATGTCGATTCCCAATTCTGAACATTGTTTTTAGTTTTTCAATCTATTTTCTTGAATATAAAACATGTTAACATAATGTTAACATATTCTTAATGACCAAAGTTTTATTTTCAAATAGACCAAATAAATGGATCTTTGAATATTTCCGATTTTGACTAAGTTTTTGCATTCTTTTGCCCAATATTACTTTTAAGTAAATAACTATCATTTAAAGTAGGTATGAAATGAAAGCTTATTATATAGGCTTAACAACTATTACAAATAATGGCCATTCTTATGTAATATAAACATCATACATCAATAAAACTTACTCCTACCCCAACAAATTTACTGTAAAATTGTCATTTTTTTGTCTTTGTAAGCATAAAATTAACCAGAACACGCAAAATGTGTGTTGTATATGACAATGTTTCATAAATTATACCATGACTTCGTATTTTAACAGCCATTTGTTGACTTAAACTCAGTATTTTATGGGAATTTTCAACTTTTCAGATTTGCCAAACTTCACTGTTAAATCGTTATATATGCCAAATCTGGAGGATATATCTGCAGATATGCCAATTAATTCTTCTGAGCGATACATAAATTGTCTGAAAACATTGTTAAGAAAAACAAGAAGTGTTTGATGTGACTCAAAATACCGAAAATCTTACCCCTACCCGAACAAATTTTCCTTCAAATTGTCAATTTTTTGTCTATGTTCGCAACAAATTAACTCAAACACGCTAAATGTGTGTTGAATATGACAATGTTGCATAAATTACATCCTGATTTGGTAATTTAACAGCCATTTGTTGACTTAAACTTAACATTGTGCCCAAAATTGATGAAAAATGGGATTTTTCAATATTTCAGATTTGGCCAAAATTCACTGTTAACCCGTTATGTATGGCAAATCTGGATGATATATCTGCAGATAAGCCAATTAGTTGCTCTTAGCAATACATGAGTTGTCTTAAAACAGTGTTTAGAATATCAAGGGGTGTTTAATGTGACTCTGAATACAGATAATCTTACCCCTACCCCAACAAATTTTCCCTACAATTGTCAATTTTTTGTCCAAGTTCGCATAAAAATAACTACAACACGCAAAATGTGTGTTATGTATGACAATGTTGCATGAATTACATCATGATTCGCTATTTTAACAGCCATTTGTTGACTAAAACTCAATATTTGGCCCAAACTGATGAAAAACGGGAATTTTCAACATTTCAGATTTCTCCGAAGTTCATTGTTAAATCGTAATATATGTCAGATCTGGAGGATTCATCTGGAACTATGCCATTTAATTGTTCTAAGCGAAACATTAGTTGTCTTAAAACACTGTTTAGAAAAACAAGGAGTGTTAAATGTGACTCTAAATACCGAATAACCTACCCCTACCCCAACAAATTTTCCCTATGATAGTCCTTTTTTTACTATATTCGCATAAAAATAACCAAAACACACAAAATCTGCATTGAATATAACAATGTTGCATAATTTCTATCAAGATTTTTCATTTTAAGTCCCACTTGTCAGCTAAAACTCAATAGTTTGTACAGAACTGATGAAAAATTGGAATTTTCAACATTTCGGATTTGTCCAAAATTCACTTTTAAAAAGTTATCTGTGGCAAATCTGGAGGATTTATATGCAGATATGCCGATTCATTGTTCTAACCGATATATAAGCTATATAAAAACAATGTTTAGAAGAACAAGGAGTGTTCAATGTGACTCTAAATACCGAAAATTTTACCCCTACCCCAGGAAAATGATGCTTAAAAATCCCCAGAATGTATGTCTGTACATTTATATGAACAAAACATACTTTAATGTTTTACTTTCTAAAACAAAATGCATTTTATATATCGCAATATGCAATTTTAACGCCAAAATATGGGTAAAATTGTATATTTTGGGTGCTTTTCGTGAAAAATGGGATTTTTCAGCATTTTGAAATTTTACAAACTTCAAAGTTTAATTGTTGTATAACTGCCCATAAACCACACACATGTTCTTATTAGAGATATATGGGAGTCTCTATATATTTTTTGTATTTGAAATGATATGTTATTGGACCTTTATACAATGTTTAAGCTTTTCAAGCTGAATAAAATGAAATAAATTTTATGAATATTTGTGGTAAAGGGTTATATGTTTGTAATTTATGAGACTGTAAGTATTCTAAAAATGCTTAAAAACATATTTTCTTATGGCTTAGATATAATGAAAGGATGTCTAACCAACATTTTCAAGTTATATATCAATTTTATGAAGTATTTGCATTTCAAAGTCAAAACAGGAGAAATTCTGAAAAACGGAAAATTCCCATTTTGCATACAATTTCGAGCAGAAGAATCAAAAAGAGACCTCTTAAAAGGTTTAAATCTACTTGAATGATCTTCTGCATGTCAGCTTTAGTGAAAAACACACTAGAATTCCAGTAAAACATTATTCCTTAATCATTTAGAGCCTAAATATTTCATATTTTCCCTTAATTTTTAGGGGGAGGGGAGCTAATTTTGACATTTCTGAACCTATAAGACCTCTGAAACTAAAATGTTTGCACACGATTTGTTGCTAACATATCTTAAATCATTACTACATCGGCAATTATTAAATATATATTCAGAAATTTAACGACCATAAAGTGAGAAAAATTCCGAAAATTCCCATTTTTCAAAAAATTTATACCGAAAATTAAATTTTTGTGGACATTAATGGTTTTATTTTCCAACATTGAATCACAACAAATAAGTTAGGCATAAAAACTAGATCAAATGACGAGGGTTGTTTATCTGAAAGGAATTGACAGCCTAAAATTGTCATTTTCGCTATTTTTTTGCAGGGGGAGGGGTACATTTTTTTATCCCCAGATCATAAAAATGGCGTAAAGTGCCCAAACTTGACTTCATCGTAAAGGATATTAAATTAGCTTTGATTTGGTACCAAATTTCACTACAAATTACTTATCATTAAATAATTATGAAGCTTAAAAGATGAAACTTAGGTCAAAACGAAAATACAAGAATTTTTCGCGGTGTACTATAAAAGTACTGTCTATGCGTGCAGGTTATGTTCGTGTTAACATGTTTTATTTTGAAGAGGGGATATAGGAGGACTGAAAAAAACAGGTCTAGATGGGAAGTGGGGGGGGGGGGGGGGGTGCACGGAAAGTGATTTCAGCCCATGGCCTAGTAGAAAAAGCCTTTTTAAAAGTGGAGAATCCTGAAAATTGATACCTGCAGATATGTCGATGTCTCATAAACCGCGAAAATTAATACGTTTACAGTAGTTAAACATTGGACTATATTGTAATTGCAATTAAAACGCTTTTTCTGTGAGACAACTTGAACTACCTGAACCAAATTTGATTATAATACATCTTGCTAGGGATTTTGTTCTAAAATTGTCACGTTTATATTCAGATGTCATCCACGATAACTGTCATTTGTGGTAAACATAGTTGAGCATAAAACCCTTTTCGAAAACATTCAGAAATTTCCTTGGAAGCCATAAGACCATTTGCAACGAAAATCAATGTGATAAAAGTTTATGGTGGCCCTGTTTTTATACCATAGGCAAGGTGGCAACCATTTAGTCACTGTTCATATAAAAGACACGGATCGAATGAGCAATAGAGGATCTTAATTGAGAACCCTTTGTTTAGTATTTACACAAAATTGGACTTTCAGTAATGTTCAGCATTTTCATTTTAACTTTTTAATTATTTCATTGCGTCGGGCAAACGTTTAGCCATATCCCATTTATCAGACACGTATTTTCATTTGATTACATGGTCAAGCAAGAGGCACCGCAAATGAAAGAAACATCGTTGATAATTAACTTACAAAATACCATAAAGAATGATGCATATAAATGACATATACGCACACTAAAGTAAGAGGTTAGCTATGACTCACACTGCCTTTTGTCACACGATCTAAATAGATTGCAAGCTTAATTTTGAAATAATTTTAAAATGTGGTAAAACGACATATACCCTTCTAAGCTCACCTGGCTAATGCCAGGGTGAGCTTTTGCCATCACTTTGCGTCCGTCATTCGTCCGTGCGTCCCTCGTCCGTCCGGCGTAAACTTTTCATTCAGAGATCTTCTCAAAAACTACTGGGCCAATTGGAACAAAACTTGGCCACAATAGTCCTTGGGTGGTCCCTTAGAAAAAAGGTGTTTTTCAGGTCCGCGCGATATCCAAGATGGCCGCCAGCGGGAAACATAGTCTTAACATTGGACCCTATGGGAAAACATGTTCAAAGATCTTCTCTGAAACTACTGAGCCAATTGGCACCAAACTTGGCCGCAATAGTCCTTGGATGGTCCCTTACGAAAGAGGTGTATTCAGGTTTGCGCTATATCCAACATGGCCGCCAGCGGGAAACATAGTTTTAACATTGGACCCTATGGGAAAACACATTCAAAGATCTTCTCCTCTGAAACTACTGAGCCAATTGAAACCAAACTTGGCCTCAATAGTCCTTGGGTGGTTCCTTGCAAAAAGGTGTTTTTCAGGTCAGAACGGTATTCAGGATGGCTGCCAGCGGGAAACATAGTTTTAACATTGGACCAATGGGAAAACATGTTCAAAGATCTTCTTCTCTGAAATTACTGAGCCAATTGGTACCAAACTTGGCCACAATAGTCCTTAGGTGGTCCCTTGCAAAAAAAGTGTGTTTCAGGTTCGCGCTATATCCAACATGGCTGCCAGCGGTAAACATAGTTTTAACATTGGACCCTATTGGATAACACATTCAAAGATCTTCTCTGAAACTACGCAGCCGATTGGCACCAAACTTGGCCACAATAGTCCTTGGATGGTCCCTTACAAAAAGGTGTGTTTCAGGTCAGCGCTATATCCAAGATGGCTGCCAGCGGTAAACATATTTTTAACATTGGACCCTATGAGATAACACATTCAAAGATCTTCTTCTCTGAAAATACTGAGCCAGTTGGAACGAAACCTGGCCACATTAGTGCTTGGATGGTCTCCTGCAAAAAGGGTGTTTTTCAGGTCAGCGCTATATCCAAGATGGCTGCCAATGAGAAATATAGTTTTAACAATGGACCCTATGGAAAAACACATTCAAAGATCTTCTCCTCTGAAACTGCTTAGCCAGTTGGAACCAAACTTGGCAACAATACTCCTTGGGTGGTCCGCTACAAAAATAAACAACTGTTTTTCAGGTCTGCACTATATCCAGTATGGCGGCCAGTGGGCAACTTAGTGTTTCCCAAAGAGTTTTTACATTGAATCTTTGGGAAACACTAACAGAGGTCTTCTCCCCTTTAACTACGTGGGCATATTTTAACTATAGATTAACTATGGGCTCTTTAACATAAAATGTCTATGTTAATCAAGGGGCAGGTGAGCGATACAGGCTCTTGAGAGCCTCTTGTATTTGTGTCCTAGTCAAAATTTTGAACTTCTTTTATATTTTTACAGATACAAATACTCTTATATAATTTCATGTTGTCCTCGTTTTAATTACATTTGATTTCTTGCCCATTTTCAAGGAAATGAAGGCTACGCAAACTAGAATGTTCTTTGAACAAGAAGAAGAAAAAGAGGGAGGAAGAAAAACTGAAAGAGAAAGAAAACAAATTGACGAAAATTTCAAATGGAAATGTTCAAGATGCCATCTACACTACAATTGCAGATGATATCCATGCTTACAGAACAAAACTGAAAGTAATTGTTCAACTTCAAGTTTCATCAACATCAACAGTGTGAAGACTTCTGGAGTCGCCGAATCTAGTAACTTTATAATTGACCAAGCAATTGAGTGTTTGATACTAATGATGATTACACTTGTAACTTTAACTAGAGCTGAATATCTTTATTGCTTTAAATGTTAAATCGATCGTCATAAAATATGTATACGCTTGTTGTTGATTTTATAAGACATGAGTATAATCATTCTAAAGAAGTAAATCGACTCATTGAGAATCGAGCCCATCTACTTTTATGTACCATCAACATTATACCGTCACAAATTTCCCATGGTCAGTCTTACAGTAAGTTTATATCTGATGAATGTCCTAAATTATATCACATTTCAAGGGCCATGTGAGCTGATGTTTACACTCCTTCGTCGTCTGTCTGTCAATCGTTGTCCATAAACTTTTAAAAAATCTCTTTCTCTGAAACCACCAGTTGAACAGATTTGCTTGAAAGTTTGCAGTGATAGATCTATGACATGTTTGCCACAAACATTCAACATTTCGAGGTAATCCTCTAAAAACAGGACTGTCGTCTACGAAATAAATGAAAGGTGACAAAAATTGACGTTAATTTTTTTTTAACAAAGCAGAAAATTGTGATATTCATGTTGACGAATGTGGTAATACTTAAAATGAGCAGCTGATAGCAAACTCGACAGTATCCTTCTTTTCAATTCAATTCGGATTTCCATCTTTCAGATCTTCTATGTTTGAATTTTATCAAAAAAGAAAAAAAAATAGGAGGTAACTGAAATCAGGTTATATAGTAAGTGAGAACCGAACCGTCACTCAAAGGAACGAACAATCCATGGACTAGGGCAACTTCGGAAACACTTAGAAACAAGGACACCACTTGATAACGAGACAAAAATACAGATAAACAACACTGACCCAATAAAAACCATGGGTGAGATCAGGTGTTTGTATTATTCTTCATTTCCTAGTTTGGTGTTCTCGTGGACAACCTCTGAAAAATCATTATTCTTAAAAATTGAAATGACATGGTTTTGTTGTCTGTTGAATGATATACCTATATCCGTCTGTCTATCAGAATGCCGGCTTTGGGTGTAAAGTTACATGTCTATGAAACGGAATTTTGCCACTCGTTTGGCCGTGCAATATAAATACAACGTGGAAGGTTTATAGCCAATAAACAAAAATAATTCACTGATATGAAATAACTATATATATTTAGAAAACACCTCACTTAATACGACATGCCCTATAGATACTAGATACTTTTACTAGTACTGTCTATGCCAGAAAATGTTTTGGAGCTTGTCTAATGTTCAATGTTTCTTGCCGAATCAACGTCGAAGTCTGGATTACGGATAGTGGTGTCTGGAACCGGAGCAACGGCTTCGTATGTAAACAATTCGTCAATAATTGTTTCTTTATTGGTTTCACGAAGTCAACAAGTACATCCAATAGAATTTTCAAGCGACCATCGAAGTGTTTCAGTAATCTCCTCCGTCTGGCTTTCAATCTCCCGAAAGAGTTTTCAATAACCAGACGGGCACTAGAAAGTTTGGGCTGCGGTTAAAGTATTTTTATAAGGGTCCAATTCCGAGTAAAACTTCAAGTTTTCTAAATTCAATTTGTGTTCCAAGATACCATAGAGTCATTAGCCAGCGACTAGCAGTTGGTATAGCGGGTCTCATTTTGGTGTCTTTCCTGGATATATGAGCTTCGCTCTGATTTTTTACATACGTGTACATAAATCTGTTCTTTGAAAGTCTAGTGTGACGTTTCCAGTCCAGGTCTGTCCAGACATCAAATACTTCATTAAACACATCAGTTTGCCTAGTTTTTGTCCATATAGTCTGTCAGATATTGGCTTTGAATATATATACATCATTAGAAGAATTGCAAACATCCTCCTTCTAATCATATGAAGAAAAAATGCTTTACTTTCAATTCCTGTCGTTTCTTCAAGAGTTTTCTCCGGGTTTCCATCCTTCTATTTATGCAGTTGCCCATACGTGCGAACATCAGCGTGCAACAGAAATGGAACAAAACAACACTTGTCATGCAACAGCATGGCGGAAATGGCTGTATAACGTCATCAAAGATGCATTTATATATGACCTCGCAATTCAAATATGCCTACCAAAGCAGGACAAATATTTCACACGGTCCGACTGTACGCGTAGGTTTAAATATTCATGTACACTCATAGATTTTCCCATAGTCAAAATTTCACAAAGTACTGTTAATAATTTCGAAAAAAGATATATGAATATGTATACAAAGTTGTTTGTAGTATTTTCAAATCGAAATGTAATTGGAAATTGTTTTACTTGGAAGTCGAGAACATAGTAAAGAACTTGTAGTTTTTACAATATCCCTATTTATAGAGGTTCTTTCTCTTCAAATGACATCTGAATGTGTGTAGCTGTCAAAACAAAAACAATTCCCGATTACCAACGCACCTGTTTAAGGAATTGATAAATGCTAATTATGTGAACTATTTTGCAAAACTTAAAACATTTCAGATGCGAAATAATCGTGTGAACGTCATGCGTTTTCGAAAACGTTTTAGAATTATGGTGTGAACGTAATCGTTTTCTAAAATGTATTAAACTTAAAGGTTTTATCGGCAACGTATCAGAATACAAAATGCAAGAGTTGTATATGTGTTTCAAGGCGTAACCTCTCATGAGCAGCATTAGAATGAAATAATATGGAAAGCCATAATCGAAAAAGAAGTACTCATTACCAAAAATATCGAAATAGGAAGCCAAATCCAATATTTAGGACATCTGCCGAGTACCATACACGGAATGAAGCCGGAGTATTTTAAGGAGCTAGAATTTTGATTAAACAGTGAATTTCTATAAAAAGCGTGGTAAATTTTCCTGTCAGACAAGTCTGACTATTAGACTGGTAAATACTCTCGGGGACCTCTGGTCCACCAGCAGTGGCATCGTTCCAAAGGTTTTAAAATACAAAAATATCAAAGTTGCATGAATGAACAGTAAATTGAGTTATGCTGTACACGTGTTTAAAGGAGTAACCTCTCATCAGCAGTATTAGAATAAAATAATATGGAAAGCCATAAAAGTAAAATTGTAAACAAAGAAGTACTCATTACCAAAAGATTATGAATTACGTGTGAACGCGATATGTGTCAGTGCTGAACAAGAGAATTAAGGCAGTTGTAATAAATATAGGTCACGTCTGATCCAAATGACGATATAAGTCTAAATAACACGTAGACTGGTGAGTATTTGCAGCGTTCTCTTGGAATTTATATATAGCATAGAGATATTCACTTATGGTGTATCCGTGATTTTTTCCCGCCATTTTTGTGCAATATTTATTCATGTAGATTTCATTCATTTAGAAAGATGCCGAAATATTAAAATTTTCCTTATCCCTTTTACAACACTTCCATTGAAAAAGGTGAATTTCAACACACAAGCTGTAAATCCGCTGCTGATTTATAGGGAACAGACATTACACAGATAATTTGAAAAAAGAATTTCATAAGATATTACTCGTGAAATTAACACTTCACTATTTATATCGGCGTCCCCTTTGTTGTATTTGTAAATGTAAACAAATACGAGTGATATAAAAACTTGTTGATGGTACTTGATTGATTGATTGATTGAATATTGTTTAACGTCTACTCAGCAATATTTCAGCTATATCAAGACGAGAACAAGTTTGTTGATAAATAATCACTTTGGGGTATGGAAATGGCCATGGGACGGGAAATTCTGACTGCCACTGGAAAAGTAGGGTGAAATCGTCAAGGGCGGGGAATTTAGCCTTGTAGCCGATCACCTACGGACCACCCCAAAAAGAGCTTACTACAAGGGTTCTTTAACGTGCAGGAAGCGTGGCATTTCTTCCAACACGTGGACCTGAGTTTACATCCCATCCGAAAGATGGGTTGTGTATTTATTAATCCCGCACAACCACGGAATGGGTCCAATTTCTATATCCCGGGACCCTCGGGGTCAGTCTCCGTTTAGGAGGGGTCACACCCCGCAAGCCGGAGATACTGGGTCCTATTTCTATATCCCGGGGTTCCCTCGGGGTCCTCTGTTTGGATGGCTCATACTCCAAGCTCAGAGGATGCTGCGGGCCTATTCTTCAGCCGGGACCGCGCACGGCGGGATGGTACTTGAACAGAGTCTATTAATTAGTAGAAATGTAAAGATATCTCCTCATGTAATATCAATGTTGTTCTTGAAATTTCGAATTTTACAAGAGTTCTCAGACTTTTTGGTTAATTTCATAGCAGTTTTCTGTACATAGAAATCCTATGTCAGTTTTCTTCTTGTTTCGCTTTGGAAATATTGTGCAAAGTGTGATAACTCTATTTCGTTTGACAAATAATGCAACAGTGTGTATAAAGTGTATGCTTTGATTAATAGTTGTGGCAATATAACATCAGATATTTGTATTTACAAGAAATTTCGGCATGAGTGAAGAAGTGAGAAGAAACAAAAAGTTGGATAAAATATATATCTCCAGGTACAGAAAATGAAAGAATTCGGTAGAAGTCAATTTTAATTTTTTCCATATTAAAATGTATAAATTTTTTATTTGTAATCCCAGCTGAGTACTGTGAAACAGCTTTTTTGTGGTATTGCAAAAATCGTGGTTTTATTTGGTTCTGAATTCTTTGTTCGATAGCTTTATCTCGTTAGGTTTCAAGTATTTTGATTTCAGAAATACGTACTTCAAAAGACCATTGCGGTTATGTCCGGTAGCAACTTTAGACCGAAACTTCAAATTTTGCTTAAGGAACTGATATCTATTGAGCAACTGTTTTAATGCCACATGAGACGCAATTTTTTTGAAGCATTGATTAATAAGGCGGTCACGGAGATTACTATGTCTGATTAGAAAGTCTGCATAATTAGTGCTAGCTCTCACGTAACGAATCAACTGTGGAACATACACTTTGTAAGCGGCAGCTTAAATAGTACTTTCCATGTTAGAGAAATTGATACATGAAAAGAACATAAATTTTTTTTTCGGAAAAAACTTTATCGATAAACTTTTGACGACCAAAATTTCTTAATTAAATCATACTGGCTGATGTGGACAAATATGGACATAAATACCACAATATAGGAATAAATTTCGACAAGCTTACAGTCTTAACACAGTTACCTTACCCAGAGTTACTACTAGTCTATTTAATCTCTGTTGGACTTGCTACTACACTGCTTGATTGGTCATTATTTTACTTTGTACTACTATCATTGCCATTTAATTTGTTTTCGAACTCATTTAGAAGTGCATCATATACCACCTAATCTTTTTATATGTCATTTTATCCAATCAAAGACCAATTACCCTTTGTGTATTGTTAAGTTGGTTGCAGAGATTGCCCAAGGGAATGAAGACCATGTTATGTTAGTTTAGAAAACAAAAATAACGTTTGATCACTTGAATGCTGTTTAATGTGCTTTATAATTGAGTGTATAAAAGTGTTCACAAAAACGTTAATATTTGATGGATGTATATGTAGTTACAAAACAAACCTGTGAAATAACTGCACATGCAATAGCAAAATATGGAAACTACAAATAATCTCACCTTTTGATTATGCATTTTAGGAGCTCCCAGGGAGGGGCGTACACTCACTACATATTGGGTAGTAATGGGTTCTGATAAAAAAGGGTGTTTGTCATTCTTTTTTATGCCCCCGCCGTTAGGCGACGGGGGCATTAAGTTTTACCCTTTGTCCGTACGTCTGTCCGTCCGTCCGTCCGTACGTACGTCCGAAAATTTTCGTCAAGGATTTCTCAGCTTGTGTATGCAGTAATGATTTGATATTTGGTCTGAAGCTTTAGTATAATGAGTTGTACCTTGTCTCCCCTTTTCAAGTCCGTAACTCATCTACTTCCTGTTTGACGACAACTTTGATTTTTTTCCATTATAGCCATATATTAAAGTTTTCGTCAAGGATTTCTCAGTTTGTGTATGCAGTAATGATTTGATATTTGGTCTGAAGCTTTAGTAAAATGAGTTGTACCGTGTCTCCCCTTTTCAAGTACGCAACTCATCTACTTCCTGTTTGATGACAACTTTGATTTTTTCCCATTATAGCCATATATTGAAATTTTCGTCAAGGATTTCTCAGCTTGTGTAAGCAGTAATCATTTGATATTTGGTCTGAAGCTTTAGTATGATGAGTTGTACCTTGTCTCCTCTTTCAAGTATGTAATTCTTTTTCTTCCAGTTTGACGACAACTTTGATTTTTTACCCATTATAGCCATATATTGAAATTTTTCGTCAAGGACTTCTCAGCTTGTGTATGCAGTAATGATTTGATATTTGGTCTGAAGCTTTAGTATGATGAGTTGTACCGTGTCTTCCCTTTTCAAGTCCGTAACTCATCTACTTCCTGTTTGTAGACAACTTTGATTTTTTCCCATTATAGCCATTTATTGAAATTTTTCGTTAAGGATTTCTCAGCTTGTGTATGCAGTAATGATTTGATATTTGGTCTGAAGCTTTGGTATAATGAGTTGTACAGTGTCTCCCCTTTTCAAGTCTGTCACTCATCTACTTCCTGTTTGCCGATATCTTTATGGCGGGGGCATCCGTGTCCCATGGACACATTTTCTTTTATTTTTACAATGGGTACGTGGGGCGGGGCTGGAGATTTTCACCCGATTCAAGAAATGTTTTCTGCAAGCTAGAAATATTTGTTGAGCAAGTGTTTTTTTTTATGATTGATACGATGAACAGCGGGAGAGCTAGATTATTTTTTTATCCCAGGCACTGGTAATTCCAGGCACTGGTGTCATCCGAATGGGGAAGTGTTTTGCCCGCATGCTAGGAAAATTTGTTGAGCAAGTTTTTCTTTCAATAAACAGGGTGAGGGCTAGATTATTTTTAACCCAGGTGCTGATGTAAGAGATATTTTTAGTATAAATTGGGCAAGAAATTTTTCTGAAAAATCGCAGCCTCATCCCCCTGAATATAAAATGGCCCGTGCCTTAGCGTGTAGGTTATACCGACTACTATAGACGCCTGCAATCAGTGCCTGATACGGGGGGGGGGGGGGGGGGGGGNGGGGGGCGGACCCCCTTAGGTTGGAAAATATTAAAGTTTCTATGTATTTTAAAAAAATTTCCTTACCGGGCCCCACGTACCGAAAAAATATGTATCAGGTCCCCCTTAGCCGAAAGTCTGGATCCGCCACTGGCAATATCGCAATCGCAATTTGTATTTCTTTGAAGTGCGAATGGATAAACAATATGTATTTGATAAATATGCGGAAGTGTTCTATTTTATTTTGACCTTTTCTTTAAAAAAACACAATGACTACAAAAACACGTCTTGTTGGAAGTAATGAAGGAAAAACATATTTCGTGTTTACTTACACTACAGTATATTCCTACTTTTTTGTTTTAACTTGATTAAACTCCATATATCAAATAAAACTAGCTTTTAGGGGACAACCTTTGGATTCTCAGGGGAGGGCTTGGGCGAATTTGCCTAGAAAATTTATTTTCACGAAAATCTCGAACAAATTATTTTTTTTTCACCAAATATCACACTAAATTATATGTTTGTATTTTCGATAATAAATTTATTCTTCAAATCAAATTTCAATCATTTATTTTCATGGCAAGTCGGACTATTTTCACTGGCATGAAGAATTATTTTTTAACAAAATCGCCGAAGCCCCCCCCCCCTGAAAATCAAATGGTCGTACCCTTACAGATTTTGTATGAAGTCTTTACATCTATTCCCATTGAAAAAAGTTGCTATATGATATAACTTTATCAATAAGTATACAAGTAATATAAGAGTCGTTTCATATACGTACAACTCGGTGAATAGTCCTTTTTTGTTGAGGGGTGAGGGTTGGATAAGGTTCTATAGTATATACAATTAAACATTATATTTCTTTTCTTTTTATTTATTTATTTCTACTCGGAAAAGTGACTCAATTAATAAATGTAAAAAAAGATACCCCTCCCCTGCGCTTTCTTCGTGCATGTATTACCCTGAGGTTAGAATATTAAAATATATTTTGGCGAGAGTATTTCATTAAAGAAACAAAACTTACATTTTTTGCTTAGTTCTTCTTTGGAAAGATTTAGAGGTCCACCACTATTCACTGAAAACTTTTTTACAGAATTTAATGCACTTTCTACTCACGTTGAATATACATAAACCACAATTGATGTTTATCTGAATATTAGATATCGTTTTAAAATCAAACTGTTAGAACAACTTTATCCAGATAAATCTTCTTTGATACTGATTGAACTCTCGTTCATACACGCATATTACGAAAATAACAATGCAGTAATTAGATAGGCGATAATCCTTTTGATAACTTAATCTCAACAATGGTTTAAGTAAGAGAAACAATGAAACAATGGCCAAGTGTGAATTCATGATAAACAATCCACTCGCCTCCGGCTCGTGGATTCTTTTTCACGAATTCACACTTGGCCATTGTATCTTCTTTACATCACGAATCTTGACAGTAATTATAGATTGAAATCTCTGCAAGTCCTACACAGTAGAAAATTAACAAAATGACTATCAAAAGCCAAGAGTGCAAAATTTTGGCATACTGTCTACAATGGTGTTGCAAAGATCAATAAAATAATCTACACTGGGGATGCATTGTCTAAATACACATGTAACCAATCGAAGCATTCTTGTTTATATTCTTCTTAATTATCAATTAAGACGCATTTCTTTTCCCGCATCAACATGTTACAAACAACTGAATTGATCAACAGAGCAAATTGGTGACTTCTTGATTGGATTAAAAATGACAAACAGATTATCAGGTAGTCAGTGCGTTACTAAATGAATTTGAAAAGGAATTTATCACCCTTAAGGGAAGTACAAAGCAAAACAATGACCAATCAAGCAGTGTAGTAGCAAGTCCAGCAGAGTATTAGATAGACTAGTAGTAACACTGGGTAAGGTAACTGTTTAGACTGTAATCACTTTAAGTGTTTTGAATTAATTTAATTTTGGATGATTAAGAAACATTAGTGTTTAGACGTTTTTGTAAATCCAGATTCTTGCAACCTGCATGATGTAAGATTTTCTTATTGGAATTCATGTTTTCACGAATATCGCATAACATTGAGCAAATTTCAATAAAATTTTATAATAACTAACTCAGTTCAAAAACGCAGGATCAGATTTTTACGTCTAGTCTTTCTTCAATAAGATGTACTGGTCTAGGAAATCAGTAAATAATGAAAAGATATGCACATGAAACTAAGTCTCTGCAAAAACTTTGCAAAACCAAGCAGATGAACAACTAAAGGCTGTATTTTTCCTAATACTTTATGTGATTTCAATATATTTTCAACCAAGCAATTAAGTCGCATTTTTATGTCATTTCATTACCTTATCAATACGGGTAGAGTTCTCATATAAAAATTTATACACTTGGTGACCTTTTAGTTGATCTACCTATCTGTACTTGCTGATAGAAATAAAAAAAGTATTTAAGTTCTTATAGAAATATGAAGATATTTGTAACTGTAAATAATAAAGTACATAAATGATCCATGAATTTTTCCTGTCAATATTTAACATTTCCTGCGATGACTTAATGTAAACCATATAAAGTATTATACAGACCATTAACGGCTTAATGATACGGTTCACTTCCAATATCAAATTTCATAAATCTCTTAATTTGACGTCAGATGAAAGCCTTTCTGTTTGGTTGATATTTGTAAACATATTTATTGTGAAAAATTTTGAAACCTTTTTTATGATAACAATTGTGAACTTTCCCTTTCTGGGCAGTAATATACCTTCCTCTCCAGCATATGGAGTGTATATTTCACAGTTAATTCGTTACTGCCGAGCATGTAGTGTATACAGTGATTTTTTGAAAAGAGCCAAAACACTGTCCCAAAAGCTGCTTAGTCAGGGATTTGTTCAGCCTTTGTTACTTTCATCCCTTCAGAAATTCTATGGCCGTCACCATGACATCTTTGACAGATATGATGTGTCTGTGTCCCAAATGAAAACGGACATTTTCAGCTAGATTTCACATTTCACGGATTTGACATACCCGGTTTTGATTCGACCCTGGATTGACTTACTAATAGTATGACGGGTGCCACTTGTGTACCCTTCCGGAGCACCTGATGTCATTCCCGGTTTTCATGGGAGTTCACACTATGAGTGTCTTAGTTTAATCTAATTAGAAAATATGGTATTAGAGAGACAACACAAATAAAGAAACAGGACTTGCACAAAAACATCTGAAACAGAATGTACTATAGCGCAACCGTTTGAATTCTAAAAAAGAAAACTGCCTGTGCGTCCCCAGGTGGTTGAAAGAGGAATGCCCCGTCTATGCGGATAGTGAGGTCATAATATGTAAACCCTGGCTGCAAACCATTATAGACAATCTGTGTTGACAAACGCCACGTTCCTTGAAGTATAAAAATAACTTATACATTTTTCCTGAGTACAGTAGCAGGCTAAATTTCCTGTCCCTACCCTTATCTTCTTTCTTCCAGCGGCATAAAAACCCATTTCCCTGGTTGGCACTTCTCCCTTTATTCCATTCTTTTTTCTTTCATTTAATTCTTTATTTAGTTGTTATTTTCCTGATATAGATGAAATATTGCTAAATGGACGTAATGTGAAAACTTATAATCTACAAATAGTAAATTTCGTTATGCTGTGCACGTGTTTCTAGGAGTAACCCATCATCAGCATTAAATGTAAAAATATGGAAAGCCAAATCCAAAAGTAGTCTATAAAGAAGTTCTTATTACTAAAACATATCGATATATGCGGCGAAATCCGGTACCAATGACATCCACCGAGTGCCAATATCTTCAATTAGACATTTCTATCTATGCCTTTTATCTTGTACTTGGGATTATGCTTAAAGTTTTAAGAATTTATTACATATGCACGGAACATCAAATTACTACTCTTTAGGTCAGACCCTCACGTGAATATTGTAAATTATCATATCAGAAAGCCATCATTTGCAGTGAAAAGTTTCGAGTTCACTGCTGTTACTGAAATTCATTTTCCCTTTTACCTAGTTAAACAGTATGCATAAGATTGATGGTGTTTGCAGTTCAGAAGTATTACCCAGCAAACTGCATCTGCCAATTTGGTATTAAAAAGTTCTTCGTGGACAAAAAGTTGATTTCAGGGGAGGACTTGGGAGTTTTTGTAATAAATATTTTTTATCCTGCTTTTAAGGGATATAAATATTCTAATCCTATACTTTTCATGAAAATAAATAATTGAATTTTGTTATGAATAGAAATTTTCAGGGAAATATAAATGAATAATTTTACGTCACATTTGTTGGAAAAAATTATTAGAGATGTATATGAAAATATATAATTTTATAGGTAAATTGGTGAAATCTTGCCCTGGAATGAAATCGGCCCGCAAGTACCTCATAACGTATTTTTTTGTTTTTTTTTTTCGATAAAAAAACTTATCATAAAAGAAATGAACAAAAACCTCTTATAGTCTTTAAATTATTTTATATTCATATAAAAATTTCAATCTTTCTCAACTCCTTCACTTTGATGCGATTTGTGACAATGATACATGAATTAAAAACGCATATACTAGTTTCTGTCAATCTTTTCGTCACTAGATATATCAAAATCCCAAACATCAGAAAATATTTTCCCGTGAAAGGTAGCAATATGGCCAATTTCTGTATCAATTGTTCGTAACATATTGACAGTATCTCCATACATTGTATCATCACCATATCCAACACGTGAATACACTTTTATTACATCTATATCATGTATATTCAATGGACTCATTTCGACAACTGACTCCGTCAAATATTTGTTTGATATCTGAAAATAAACAATGGATACAAAAATGATCATGACTCTATTAGAGTGACAAATATCAGGACCAAAACCCTATTCTGAATGTTGCTATGGTGATGAAGAGATGAATTGGAAGCCAGACATTTTGCCGTTTTGCATTTTTAATCGTTAAATGAAATACTAGTATCGGAATTCCATTCAACTGACAAACTACTAAATTTGACAGTATATTACTGCAGAAATAACTCAAGTGTAAACGATTTAAGTCCGTGAATTGTGTCGTAAAACCGATCGATACCTCAATACTGTCAACAATAGGTGTTGTTTTGTGCAGTAAATCCATTTTGATTGGTCAATAAATCTTAAGGGCGTGGCAAATCAAGAGAATCTACCTGAAAAAATATCGCGGGAAGTAAACACGTGTCTACTGAGCAAGATGTCGGATTGGGATGACCGGGTCGAAGCATACATTCGATCAATTGACAAAGGACTGGTGCCATTTAAATCTGAATTTCCTTACTGTATACTAGTATACTACGTTTTTTCTGTTTTTCGTGCTTGATGAACGCAAGAACGTCTCCTGTTAATTTAACAGGTGATCGAGATTTTCTCATTTTAGGCTGAACAGTCCCGGAACGAATGAACTGTTGCACGATTTTGTAACATGCTGCCTTTGTAACACCTACTTGTTTTGATATTTGTCAATATGAACATCCTTCGTGGAACAAGGAAATGATTTTCAACCGCAATTCTTCTTTCAGGGGCTCTTCTTTCACACATGCGGCTGCCATTTGCATTGTTTACAAGTTAATCATTAGTCCCGCCTATTTATGAAACGTGCAATCTCATTGGTCAGTTTTGGATGAATTAAGTTTGAGTACCCATTGAAAGAATCAAAGAAGATTGATCGTTTACACATGAGCTATTTTTGCAGTAAATTTTTACAAAAACATTTTGTTGGAAATAAATTTAATCTTTAGATCTTACAGAAAGGACAGCGGCAAACACTTTCTGCAGTATTAGAATTTAGGTTCACAACGAATGAAGACATCACCCAATATCAAAACTCAATGAGGCCTTTTCTCTCTTGTTTGTGGTGTCTTTGCCCTATATTTCCATTTTTATAAAGGGGTTTTTCGTGTGTGAGTATTTCGTATATAAATGAACTTTCCAAATTGAGCATTTCGGCTGAATTATCTTAAAATCAAAGACACACTACTACTCATGCAGACAATCAGTATATGTAATGCCTACATATCCCGATTTTAATTTGGATATATGCTGACTGCCTTGTAATCGTTTAATTGTTTTATTACGACAACGGATGACAGTGTTTGTAAAAGTAACTTGCCCATAATGTAGTTAAAATGAACGTAATATTGTTCGACATCAATCAAGTGGATTCTGTTCAACACCGTCTTGAACGTTCTGTGAAGTATAAATGTTTTCTCTTTGCTGAAGGTCTCATGGCAAATAACAACAAAAGCGTTTTCTATTTGCATAACTCTACCACTCTTTGTCCCTTGTAAATTTATTCCATATCCTTTTATTTATTCCGACATACGTATGATGTCTACAAAACATTTCACACAGCTATCGTTAGACCTGAAGGCTTTAGTGTTTTTAAAAAAATCTAGAAACTTTTACCGTACCGACACTGTACTTTTAATTTTGCAGTTTAAAGGCTTGAGCAGATTATTATTATCCATAATCCAAAGCATCCGATTCTATCCCCAATTTTTAGGGGTTAACATGGCTTCAATTTTTGTTTGTTCAGGTCATCTTCATTTTGTTTTGCGCTTCTTCACGTTTTTTTTTTCAATTTTTGCTCATATATATTTCCATGTTGTGTCTTTTTGCGACAGTATTTAATTGTGTTTGAACTTGATTTGCCTTATTAGTTCTATTAAAAAAATATTGTTTCGAATTCTCATGTTAAGGTAGTTGGGGTCTTTAAAACTGGCAATTTTAGCGCATCCAAGGAAAAATTCAATATTTCAGTAAGAATGTTGTCTAAATGATTTTGTATATCTTTAATAAAGTAATTTCAATGAAAATGAACATTAAGTATCAAGTTTGTTCGAATAATATTAAATATTTGCCAAAAATTCAAAAAAAAGTTTCATCTAAGGGAGATAATTATATACTGAAATACCTAGGAATATGTAAAATTTTCTAAATTTGTTTATAAATAGGGTCGTTGATCCCAGTTCTTTTTAATTGGACAAAGTATTTGAACAAAACACATTTATTATAATTTTTCCTAAAATTATACCAGGTTTGGAAAAAAAATTATATGTCTGCTTATAGAAAAAATATGCCCTTGAATAGTGGTATAGGGCTATGTCCCATATAATTCTATTGTAAATATAGTGCGGAAAAACCAAATTTGACAAATCTCTAGAACTCTATATCTCTTTTGATATATCCTTGTCCCCAAATTTATTTTTGCATAAATTTATAGCATATTGCTCAAAGTTTAACAAAAATTATATCAGAAACCAAGACACCCCAACTACCTTAAGATTCACACTTATATATTGTTTATCAGAAAAATAATTTAAAAAAAAGAAAATAAAGAGGTTCTCTTAACTGTAAAGTTCTGCTCAATATTTACAGGTTTTGTCACCTTTTACGGTAATAAACTATAAAAAAAATATATTTTTTAATGGTAATATTTACACATTGTGTGTTAAATGTTGTCATTCCCATCTACTTACCAGATAAATTTTATTCAATGTCACATGACTTGCGACATCTAAGATCCATCTTGTTTTTAAGTAGTTTGCTAGAACCAATATCATATTACTTTTCCTGTTTACATGTTTAGATGCCAGTTTTACTAATGTTTTTTGCTGATCCGGGTTTCCAAACATGCTTATAATGTGTACTCTAGTATCAGTCGAATTCGAATTCCTGTATGCATGACATGAATATGTCGATGGATACTTAGAAAAACGATCTCTAGTTGTAGTTTTGCGAATTGAACAATCATTCACAACAGCTGAAACAATAATTATATATCCCATAGATAAAAATGTAATGGTTAACATCTACAGTAGGCGAAATTTACAAACACAAACCTCTTTTCACAAGGACCCACAATTTAAGGACAAACGTGAACAACAATAGGAACTCAGGATAGCTCGACTTGGTACTGGCACTAGAAAAAGCCAGTGGCAGGGTTAATCCGTTTTATGGTCAGCCAAACCTCCCTTTCCCTATTTATGTATGTGCAATAAATGGAAACAATTTATCCGTGAACTTTGATATCTTTTACATGAATGCAGCACAGAACTTCTTAGTATTTCTTCAATTTCAAGGTAATTGTTAGTTGAATATTTTTTCGACTTCATTTTAAATTGGTTTTGGGAAATTAACCCGGATAATCCAGTCGTTATATTCCACTCACTACGATCGCTTCCTCGAAGAAGGAGAGAATCGGATACGGAGAGGGATTGAATTATTCGAGTTATCCGAAAATACTACAGAATACGAGATTGTGAAAATAAAATATGTGTTAACCTCACCTCTTTTGACGTTCATACCCCTACTGTCAGAAAATTAAAATACGGGTAAAATGTGGATGTCGGGAAGCAAAAAATGATATTAAAATTCATAAGCAAATAGTTTGGAAACCAAAGGAATAAAAATTACAATACATCTTAAAAATCTTAAGTCTTTTGAACTCCCATGAAAAGTCATATTACGAAAAAAATGGTGTGATGTGCATGATATGAATTAAGTCATTTGACACGGACATAGATCATTCGAAGTTCCAGTGATTAAACTTAAATATATATTTAAAAATTTCATAAATGTAAAACCAATTTAATTACTCTAAATGGCATATCTAACCCTATTATCTTAAAGTTAAGTGATTTTTAGTAATGGCCACATATTAACGTTATACAAACTTCAATAACACTTAAAATATTTCCATATCATAGTTCAAAGATTTTTCAATGACTTGTGAGACTTAATTTATTTCATGGGATAATTTTTTCATTTACTTAGCATCCTCTTAAAGAAATCAGCATATCTGAAAGCATTTTTTGACAAAAGTTAAGTGTTGAACCCTTTATAAACCAAGTCTGAAACTGCGACAAGTTCAGCAACCTAAATAAAAAAAAACTTTTAGGAAAGATGATACTTCTTTATTGAAGGAATGACTTGCTACGAGAGTCAATGAGAACTAAAGCATCATCAATTTTCATAAATGCTGATGTGGCCAGTTACTTGTCCTCCATTCATGACAAATATATCGTCGTTCCTGCCAAGGATAAAGACACAGATCTCCCCTCTTTTTACGGGGTACTAAAATTAAACTTAGTAGTAAGTCTTCCACGGAAGACGTGTGTCGCCTGCATAATAACACAAAACATATTCTAAGTTCCGTCAAACAGGAAGTGGGAATGCAAGAGATCGCAGACCCTCTTACACATTATAGGTCCCCATACTGATACTCAATGCCTAATTGCAGAAGGCAGGGATATGTGGTTTCTAAGAAAAACGTGAGAGAAATTTTCAAGACTCCAAAAATATTCTAAGTTCAGTCAAATAGGAAGTTGGCATGCCAGAGATTCAAAATTCTATTACACAGTATAGGTCCCTATACTGATACTTCATGCTAAATAACAGAAGGCTGGGATATGTGGTCCCTGAGTAAAATGTGACAGAAATGTTTTGTGACGCCGATCAGCAAAAATATTCTAAGTTCCGTCAAACCGGAAGTGGGCATGCAAGAGATCCCAAACTTTATTACACGGTATAGGTCCCGATACTGATACTCCATACTGAATTACAGAAGGCTGGGATCTGTGGTTCCTGAGAAAAACTTGAGAGAAATTTTCAAGCCACAAAAAATACTTTAAGTTCCATCAAACAGGAAGTGGGCATGCGACAGATCCCAAACTTTGTTACACGGTATAGGTCCCATACTGATATTCCATGCCAAATTGCAGAAGACTCGGATACATGGTTCCTGAGAAAAATGTGACACCGACGACGCCGACGCAAGACGACGGATAGTGATCCCTATATGTCGCCACTGCATGAACGCAGGCGACACAATAAATGCCTAAAGAAAGGACGGTACATCGCTAGATCTGCCAAATGTTCTGCAAAACCTATATATAATTGCTAACCCCCATCTTGACAGCTGTTAAAAAGGGTCTTTAAAAATAAGTGACGCTTGCTTTTCACCAAGCGGTGTAAATGAAATGTGGATTTTGAAAAAAAACTCCAACGATCTACTTGACATCTTAAACTTTAGATCATTATCACACTGTAACAAAAACCCTCGCCTTTTACACACTTTATACTAAAATTCCTCATGAACAACTAAAATATCGGCTTAAATGTTTAATTCATAGATATTTCTTAAGAATCGTGAACAAGATAAATTTACATTGTTGTAGGTAGTGAACAAGCCTACTTTGTGAAAAATATTTCCTAATTGTAGAAAAAATATACAGAGGAAGAAGTGATTAAAATGTATGAGTTTCTGATCGACAATATATTTGTCCATTTTGGAGGACTTGTTTTTATTAAAGAATATCGGCATTCCTATGGAAACAAACTGTGACCGCTCCTAGCCGATCTATTTCTCCACTCTTATGAGGATGAATTCATCGAAGGGCTTCTTCAAAATAAAGATAAAAAACTCCCACTTTGGGGCTAGTTTCAAAAATAATAATAATAAAAAAGTGTGGTAAAAAAATAAATTTTAATTTTAAGAAATATTAACTCTTACCGGTTCAACATTGTAGGGTGTTCTATATACTCTTCTTGTTTATTTTTATTTGTTTCTTATCCATCACCTCGTCTACGCTCATCTGATTTCCGAATTAATCCCATTAGTTGTGTTTTAGTAATTGTTTAAGAATGTTCTAGATTCTTGATAGGTTCAAATACATTATTTGATTGATAAACATCGAAACTAAATGATATACCCATTACCTGTTAAAAACTAGGAAAGACACGAAAATATAATGCCGGTATTCATGACTCTATCATTTAGAAGGACATGTTTACCTTTCCGGAGCACCTGATATCACTCTCGGTTTTCATGGGATTTCGCAGTATGGGAGCGCCTTAGTTTTAATGTCTTTTTATTTCCGTGCATTCTGGCTGTCTCACGTCCTTGTCAAGTCGTTGGTTTTCTCTGTTGTGGTTTTTGTCATGTCTTTCGACTTTAATTTTTGTGATCATCATTTCCCTTGTTCCTTCAGTGTTCTACTGCCGTTGCTAAAAAAAAATTCTTTTCTTTGCCCGTTTTCACCGGATTAATAGTAAGATTCCGTCGTTGGTTCTAAAATTAACGTCATGAATTGTTTGACTTTACAGTTGTATCAACAGAACTGACAAAAGATCCTCATAATGTAGCTACTTACATTATGCACAAAAGGAAATGTCTTTCACTTGTTCAACGCCTTTTTGCTCGATTTTATCAACGAAAGAATGTCTTGTACGGGTTGTTGATATTGTAATATCATACGAGAACTTAAGGAAATGATATGAAAACTCACGTAGACATGTTTCTGTATTATAAAATGGGCTGTAGCATTTACACTTCCCTTGAACGCATGCTGATTTAAATCTGAACGCTGAGAATTTCCGACATGTTGATAGACATGGTAAAACTCTGCTTGATATTGTTGTCCTGTTGACAAAATCTGAAAATAAATGTAATATCTAGCTACTCTTTACATGAGATAATTCATTAAATGAAGATAAAATGTGATATTTTTCAGGGCCCTTTCTTTCTTACACTATATTCTATAAATTTTGTGTGATTTGCCCTATACTAAGGCCTAAAGCATTTATAAAGCCTGCACTAGAAAATATGTTATGATCCTGTTTGGCCATTTTGATCTTATCACGATCTTGACAGGCGGAACGCAACTTTGTAAGCACAATGTAAAATATTAAGTTGGTTTCCAATTAAGAATTGGATGCTAGCGGGTCATGTCAAAAATGTGCTACGGTCCACGCTTTTACACGACAATCAGACTACACAATAATGCATTAATTACATATAGTTACATTCTTTAAATGGAATGAAAGCGTTAACACAAGATAACTCAATGGAAATCGTGAACGGTGCACCCTTTCTTTATTAGAATTACTCCGTCGTGTTTTTTAAGTCATCCCAGACTTTGTCGGGGTGACGTGTTGTTATTCTACGTTTCTTCTGATTATTCTTTTTGTTCTTCTTATTCTTCTTCCAATGATTTTTTTCCGAGGTAAAACGTGACCGGACCAATTGATTTCAAACTCTGCACACAGTTAGACCACCATCTGAAGTTATATGTTGTGCGTTCAAAATTTTCAAAATGGCCACCATGTCCAAGTTGGCCGCCATTTTACATTCAAAAATTGGTGATTTAATATCTTGGTAACTGCTTTGCACAATATGTTCATATTTTGTATAAAGGTTCAGTAAGATGAAAGGAAGGAATCTATGCGACAAAAATTTTCAAAATGGCTGCCGATGCACGGAAAAATTTCGACTTTGTCCGATTTCACCGAAAATTGATTTCTAATTAAGGTCTACCCGAGAACCTTCTCGGTAGACCTTATAGTATTTCTTCTGATTATTATTATTATTATTATTATTTTTTCCGCCAACTTTTAAACTCTTCGGCCCAAAACTGTACGCGACATGTCGAATTGAGCTTTCGCACAAAATACCGGGCAGACATAAACTTTTCGCAGTCGAGGGCCACATCCGGAATTTTGTTCCGTTACGGAGTTCTTCCCCTTTTCACTTAATACCTTGTGATCACTTAAACTCGAAAACCGTAAAAGATAGCTGATGAAGTGTAATGGGGAAAATGTTTGTTAGGTCATGACGGAACTTCATTACATTTGGTCCGAAACCGTGCGGTATACTTTTTGGGGGGTTATTGCCCTTTGAAGATTTTCAATTTCCGTCATCGCTCAAAACTTCTAAACGGTTAGTCGTAGAGACATGGGACCTTCACCATTATTC
>MJUU01028692.1:40485-52920 GCA_002080025.1 Modiolus philippinarum
ATATATTTTTATAGTATATCTTTGAAACTGTGATAGATAGTTGATAACATGTAATAAATAAAATGTGTATTTTATCAAGATCTACATTTAATATATTGGGTTAAAAATTATTGGACCAAGCGTTATGGACTTAGGATACGAAAACTGTTTTCCGGGTCCAAAATTGAGGTTTCTTGCTTATATCTCAAAAACTGTAAGAGATAGAAAAAAACTTTGAATTGTTTGAAAATGTTCGGCTTTATATTACCTACAATATCACATTAAAATCAAAATTCAAAGTCCTTAGCAACACAATGAAATCCTTAGCAACCATAGATTTTTTTCGTGATAAATGATTTAACCCGTAAACCGAAAGAGATGGCTAATGACATGTTATGGGGAAAATGTTCAGTTTTACAAAATACAACTTTTTTTTTGTTCAATGATTTAACTCGTAAACTGTAAGAGATGGCTGATGACATGTAATGAAGAAAATTTTTCTTGTTTCATCAAGCCAAAACACTTATTACGAGACTTTGCTAAAAATTTTCTTCGGGTAGTTGTATCATCTGCATTATAAATGTTCAAAATGGACGCAAAATACGTCAACATTTCAACTTTGTCGGAATTCAACGGAAAATGATTTCTAGGTAGATTATGAGGCTGCGAATGAGATGGAATTAGTTGTCTGGAGTGACATCGGCTATTGCTTGCAATTGCAATCTATTTTACTTTTGTCGTTGTCTAGGAGTTGCGTGCTGATGTAGTTTTACTGACTGATAAAATATAGTCATGGAAATGATCGGAAGTACTCGTAGCCAATCGAATACGGGGATTTCCATACGAAGTAGACTGCATGTAATTATAATAACTAAATTCAAGTACGATCAAGTTTAAGATTAATTAAAATCTTGTTAATATACCATTTGCCAACTCAAACCGAATTCCTGAATTTGACCTCGCGTTTTACACACTTTTGCTAAGAAATGGACAAACAAGAGGAGTTTCCGATGTAAACTAGCCGAAATGTAAAAAAATATTTTCTCTTGACCTGTGCGGTTTCCAAACTTCATCACTTGTTCAAAATATCAAAGATTTCAAAAGTTATTAAAGAAAAACCGTTTCGAAAATATCGCAGAAGTTCAAAATATAGGTCGTTGATGTTTTTCTTCAATAACTTTCGAAATCTTACGTATTTTGAACAAATATTGACTGAAAAGGGTGAATTTATTTAGTCATTGCAGAAAGGTAATTTTAGCAATTTAAATGTTCTTAGTAAATTAAACTCATACACAAACGATTTTGCTCCAACCAAATTAGGACTTCTCCAACCAATTAGGTTGGACCCCCTGTTGGAAGGTTGGACCCCCTGTTGGAAAGCAAAAGCATCTTGTGTGATCCTTGAAAGCAATTATCTTTAAATGCGACTGAATATCTTACACAGTCTTAACAAAATTGTGTTAAACCTGTCAAGATCGTATCTAGATCAAAATAAGTAAATAAGATCTTTACATATCTGCTAGTGCTGAATCATTATGATTAACTCTTGATACCGCTTTTGTATACGAGTAGTTAAGGGTATGTGTTATTGCCATGTTTTCTGTAACTTCGGTATTTAGTCATTTCTGCTAAACCGGCTGAATGAACTCCATACCTACAGTCTTTGTCTCTTGGGCATTTTGGTCATATTGTTTGGTCACGGTGTTATTTATATTTTTTATATATCATTGATAATACTTTATATATATATATATATATATATATATATATATATTATTACCTGGAACACAGTTTTTTACTACGAGTTTGATTTTTGTGTAGTATTTGAGCTCATTTATGTTTTTTAATTCGTGGACAAGAAAATATAAGTACAGCGTAACTACCTACTACACCTTTAATGATAAGACCTACAAAAAATACCAAAAGCCTCAACAGATTTTAGTGCACTAATATATGTTACTGTTTATTAATTGTTTGACATTGTTTTTGGCAAATATATCGGCAAACGAATATCGAGGCATAGAGAGAGATTAAAAGACATTATAAATAACTTAGATCTAACAGCAATGGAGACAACATGATACACAAACACACACACACAAACACACACACACACACACACAAATAATCAAGGACGCCAAATCTAAACCACTAGCATTGATTGTGAATCCAAAGAAAAATTGGAGGTATTATTAGTTGCTCCGGATAAGCAGTAGATAAATCCAAGATAGTATGTTAACTAAAACAGCAAGCCCTGCTTTAGCGCGGTATATAGTGGTCATGGTCCGTTTGTTCATTCGTTCGTCTGCCATGGGGTACGTTCTTTGTGTCGACAACCCTTAATAGACGACTTGATAAAATTCACCGACTTTCGCAGAATATTCAATGCATATTGCCATTGTGCACCAGCTATTTGAAAATTTTCTTTTCTTTATATAGCAGTCAAATGGGTGAGCTTGGCTATAATATTAGTGAGCTTAGCTCAGAGTTTTTTAGTCTATCAATTACATTGAGTACCTTTAGTGATGTTCTGTACAGGTATAATTATATCTTCTGAAGAACTGTTTTTGTACTCCTGAAACGAAAAACGGTTAACATGCAATACAATCATCGCTTACGATATTCTAGATTGTGGATTGAATATATCTTTACTGGCACTTGTCGTATTTAAATAAAGAATTTGAAACTTCAAAATGCTATATTTAGAACAAATATGTCTAACTTCAACACTGTTATTATAGTATATCGATTTATATTTGTTTCATTGTCCCTTCTTCATAAAACTCAACAGTTCTTGCCACAATGTAGCTGAAATATTGCTGAAGATTGCGTAAAACATAAATCAGTGAATCTATCAATCATTCAATCAATCTTCTTCATAAACTCTATCATCTAATAATAGAGTTCACATTGTATGAGTAGACAAGTTTTTGCTGTGATTTTTGTGGTATTCCTATGTGTTTGAATCTAGGCGCTGAATTTAGTGGTAGCTTGAAAACCGGAAAAACAGTAGGGTAAAATTAGGATTTTAGCAAAAAAGTTTGTCTTAATATTGTCTTTTTTTCATGTTTGCAATTTGTATGGACTTTGATGCATGTAATTAAAACGTCATTTTCCCTACCATGTACTTGTTCTAATACCATTGTTATATCCCCTGCTTTAGCGAATGGTATATAGTGTCCGTCCGTCCGTTGGTTCTTTATTCCGGCTCCCATACTGGTACACACGTTGTGGCGACAATTTTTCCTAGACCACTTAATTAAATTAATAAAATTTCACAGAATTTTCATTGCATATTGCCATTGTGCATCGGCTATATAAAATTTGGTTTAATTTTTTTGTTGTGATTTTTTAGTTCTAAAATCAGATGGAGGGGCGGAGGTATATATATTAGTGACTTTTGCTCACAATTTTTCTTCGTTGAGTTGTTTTTGTATTTTGTTTGTTCCCATTTCTAGCAACTGGTTTATGTAAATATCAATCAGTGAACTAAGAATTATCAAATACTAGTATACTTACAACTGTTAAATAAGAAATCTCTTGATGCCTCTCTTTATTAAGGAGTTGAATTATGACAGCGATAGTTAATGATATGGCAATAACAATTGCTATGATAATACCACACAAACACGTGTTTAATTTCTGTCTCTGTTTTTGCCGTTCTATCATCATTGGTGGCATCTGTATTTTTATATACTTGATATGCATTGGTAACTCTTCTGCATGTAAGGAAAACAGTGGTTCCAGATCGTCTTTGCTCTGTGAAAAAAAATTAATCTCTTAATCAGTTATGAATAGAGGTTATTTTGGTCTTAAATTTACACTTTAATCAGTGTGAATTTTCTTTAATTATGTACCCTGCAGGTTTCTTTTAATTAAGCCCGTTCTTTGTTGATAACACTAATCCATAAATAGATTAAATATCCGAAATTTTATTCCCAGGTTTAACACTTACCTACAAACTTAATTGAAACTTAAGATACATCTTAATGCGAGGTATATTCGATTATACACGTAGGGCTTGATGGTGTGAGGTTCCTCACCGTATTAAAGACCATACGGTGACCCCTAGATGCTTTGTTTTGGGTCGTTTTAATCTGGATATGGGATGTTGTCTCCTTGACATTTACCCTTTTTCCTTTCTTTTTCACACTTATGTTAGTAATCTCAGAGGACCTGATTTGACTCTGGTCAAGTAGTTTGGTTTGATTAATTTATTAATGCTATGTGAGTTTTCAGTCACGGTTTTGTCAACTTTTTTATGAACGTTTAGTATTCGATTTCAGTTTTGGTATGACACTTCTGGTTCGGGTTTTGAAAAGAATCTTTAAAACGGAGCTTGATAAATTCTCCCAATGAAAAGGAGAAACTCTTATTTTCAGGATATCTTCGTCGGAAAGTTCACAACACTAACACCAATAAATGCGAGACATTACAAAACTAAATGTGCGCTTTAATTGTCTTATTTCATTAATTCCTGTTTTGTTATGCAATAAGCAGATTTTCTGACATATTTTAATTACGAAAAACATTTTTCGATACTGATCAATGGCCATGAATCAATTAAGTTGAAATCAAAAATTGGGACGGGGAATTTACATTCTATCAAATATGTAAATAATTGCCTGTTGCAAAAGGATTTGATTTTTTTCAATTAAAAATACATGCAATATGATCAAAAACCATTGAAATATAAATGTTATTGAATACACTGAATATTAGTTGAAATATGAAAAAGAAAGGAAATGGGGTAAATGTCAAGGAGACAACATCCCATATCCAGGTTAAAACGACAAAAAACAAAACATCTAGGGGTCACCATATGGTCTTCAACACAGTGAGGAACCTCACACCATATAGTAAGCCCTAAATGGCCCCGAAAAGGTAAAAAAAGTGAATAAATCAATGGAAACAAACCACATCCAATAACCCAAATATCAAGAAACTAAAATTTTATAAGAAGACAAGGACAAGCCAATGACCAACATATCCCTGACTTGGGACAGGCGCAAAAATTGCGGTGGGGTTAAACTCGTTTTCTTTGATCCAAACCCTCCCCCTATGTGTGGTGAATGGCTAAAAATAAATACACAAAAAGACTCACAGTAAAAATCAAACTAGAAAAAAGTCCAACTTATCAAGACGAGTACCCTTACAATGAAGTACATAAAACATGAAGACAATACACACAGGTAAATTCATTCTATATCTTATAGTTATATTTTACACTCCGAAGCGAAATACTCAGATAACCAATGTAAGGACATTGAGTAAATGCACATGAGACAAAATTTCTACAAATTCAAAGTAAAAGCGAGCAATGAAACAACACTTTTGTTCTTTATCTTGAAGTCACCATGACGTCTTCAATATTTGTTTATACCTCATCGTCAGTTAAAAACGGCCTTAGAACCGGTTTTTGCATAATTCATTGCGAAATAATGAGCAACGCTACATCCATGTTGTTTTTTACCCATGGTTCGTCAATAGACTGTGAATTAACTTGCAAATTGTTCTTATAAATGCCGTCATACGTTGCACATTGAAAAAAGGGACTAATAGAAAAGAATCACAGCATTTTAACATCCACAGGGCACTCAGCAAGTCAATAGTAAGAAAAGTTGGTATATTAAAATTAGTATGCTTGATTTTTTATTGAAAATATATTTATCACATTTGGAAGTGATATTTATTTACAGCAAGTTGGGATACCAATGAGAACGAACTGTGCTTGTCTACTAGCAGGCTTGTTTTTATATATATCTAAGAGACTTAATTTCTTCAAGGATTCGTAAAAGATCATTAGACAACAGTTGCTATAGATCCTTTAACTCACTTAAAGATACTCTGATAATGTTCACTCCAATAACGCATCTTTTGCCAAATGGATTCAATGAATATATCCTCCAGAACTAGAGATAAAAAATAGACAAAACCACTAGATCTACATCTTTTTTGGCTGACATCTTGAATTTGACAAAAATTATCAGTGCTAAAAGTTAAGATAAAAGGGATGATTTTCATTTCAAAATTATCAATTTCCCTAGCAAGGACAGTAATATTCCAATTTCTCCTGCTTACGGGATGTATGTGTATGACTTTCTCATTTAAAACTGTTATCTCCATGACTGCCTTAATCTTAAATTCCGTCTCATACGATCAATGAAAACGTTCTTTAATACATATCATCACTTGTGGAAAAGTTTCGGTCTGAACTGTGATTCAAGATTCACTTTTTACGTAATACTGTGATTAACATTACTTTTTACTGTAAACGACCTTTCGATAGCAATTGCTGTTGAGTTGCTAGAGGACACTACTGCAATGAAAGGGGGGTTTGGATAACCAGTTTAAACACCATTTCTTTTGAAATGCCTGTACCAAGTCAGGACCATCTGCTTTGTCTATTTGCCTCTTTGACGTTGGCTCTTGACAATTCTGTTCGGCAATTTTGAAATTACCCCCATCATGTGATAAAGTCATTATAAACAGGTGTTCAGAAAACCATTTGAAATTGCAAAAATAAAAAGCCAGATATTGAAGCACATTCGTATTGCACATCTTGTTAAAAATCTCATTGATGCTAAAACGATCACACTATATGAGTATTACTTTTACTTTCCGACCTTTCAGTTGCTGCGGACACTACTGGAGTTGAAGAGAGGGTTTCGTGTTCTATAAAACCAGCTATCCCCACCACCTATACAAAGTCAGCAAAATTGAGGTCTACAATTTTTCCAGTGTTTGGTGCCTACTTTGTCTATTGTACTTCTGGAGTTTAGCTCTTCACAAATTTTTTATGTCATTTTGCTAAAACCCCCTTTACATATTTTAATAAGGTCAACCAAAGGCAAGCAAAAATCTGTAAAATAGTATGTAAAAATAAAAAGAGATAAACAAAACTATGGTAAAAATAGCAAACTCAATATAAATACAACAAATCTAACTTTAATTCTCGATACTGTTCAATGACCATGAAGGATTAAATTAAGATTAGGTAAAGCATTCAATTTATTCTTTGATAGAAGAATAACTGCAAACAGTTTGCAACTTTCTTTCAATAAATGTGAAATTTAATCCGCAACGGTTTAAATAAAAGTACAATTAAATCGACATAAATTATAAATTTTGGATACTAGTATGCACTTTATGCTGTTAACAAATATTCATATGTACATTTCACACTAGGAAAACCTCAAGAAATATTACAAAGATGTGAAATAAGTAAAACAATTATACACGGCAACAAATATGGCATGCTCACATGAGGGGCTGAAATTCTTGACATAACATTTAGCCTGTCAACGCAAAGGACAATCATGATACTGCACTTCCCATAACCGTTGCAACAATAGGAAAAAATATAAAGCATATTGGACTATCATACATATATCAACTATCCAGTATATTGTTGCATATACTAATCAATTATATGGCCTTATGTGTTGGCAACTATAATTGATGTTAAATTTATTGTTTCTTTGCATTTACATATGATCCTTATAGTGCCATGTCTCGACTTAATATACGGTATACTGTTGAAGATAAAACATACTAAATTAGATGAATATAAAATAAATAAAAGTGTTCTTACCTTAGTTTTAATTGTAAACTTGGGTTTAGTTTTCATTATAAGTAACAAAATAAATTTCAGCAACACAATTTTCACTCTTTGAAATAACTGTACATTTATTAGACACAATTTATACTTGTTTCGTACTGAAACAGAATGACCAAAATCTCAAAACTTCAAATTACAATTTATTTTTATAATTATGGTAAATAAGTAGATGAATGGGGATAATGTTGCTGTTTAATCACTGACTAGTGAAGGTGAACAATTGGTTTTACAGGTAGAAATCTTCCCGTTGGCCACATGGCTTCTCAACCTCAACACCTGACTTTTACCTTACTTTTTACCTGTTGATTATAATATCAATTTGAACAGGTGAGAGTTTGAAGCAGACGGTAAGCGAAAAATTCGAAGGTTTTTTTAATCATTGGTGATAATTATGCGAGACAGCTTTTCATCAAATACGAATAATATAACATATAATAGGCAACACGTGCATGTGCAGTAGATTTGATCTCCAAAAACGGATTCATATAAAAGTGTCTCAATTAAAATAACGCCGATTCAAATAAAACATGACATATTTGTGAGTTACAATATTGGACAAAAAATGTAATCAATGTAATATTAAAGTGACATTCTGAAAACTGAATTTTTGCTAGTTTTTTTTTCTTTTCAATAAAGACTTTAAACTAAAATTTTTATATAAAAATGACAGTTTTGTGGGTCACAAAACATATAGACGAAATTCAACCTTAAACGTTCCCATTAAACGTATCATTTTATTTACTGGCGTTGTCCCAAATACAGACTGAAATTATAAATGTTAACTAATATAGAAATGTGCATTTTTATGTTTTGCTGTCTGCTCTTCTTTCAGTTTAAACTTTTAAATAGTAAAAAAGACAAAACAACAGAAAACATTTTCAATGAGTGAAAATTTCAATCACGGGTCAAAATCTGTCAGAGAACTCCATAAGTCTTGTTTATTTTCATATATTTTTCTGTGCTGTGGAATTAAGTTCTTTAACAATCATAAACATATATTTTTTATGAGTTTTCCTTTTATTCTTCGTTTAGCGATGAATACCGCGAAACATATTTGTTTAAGTCCATATTTCCCAAATACTGCATTACAATGCACATTTTAATTACTTGACACATTTGTTTCGTTCAATATTATACAGTTATTTTATGGCTATGAGGGCAATAGACTAGAATATTTTGCCCAAGGTCGTTCTATTACCCGAGGCCAACAACCAAGGGCCAAAGAACACATAGGGGTTTCTTACATCGAGGGCAAAATTGTCCACTCTATTGCCCTTGTATGCGTTATATGACTGTTTTATTACCTTATTAATAATGGCTTGGGCGATTTTCAAAATGAATAAATTAATCATGGTGCCAGCGAAAATAAAAATGTCCTGAAAATATTTAATTGATGTCTTATTTGAAGCAATTTAAATGTTGCAAATAGCAATAATTTGGTGTGACATTTGATGAAAATATATAATTTATTCTGGGACAAATACTCCAAGCTCTAATTGAAAAATCATCAATTTGCAATTTGCTATTCGAATGGGAAATGCGCATTATAATAGTTAGAATATTGTATAATTTGTTTGAGTCAATTCGCTGAAGTCAATGGAAATTGGAATTTAAACCTGAATTCAAACTAATCAACAATGTGGACTGGACAAAATACAACTTTGAGAAGGAATTTTTGGCATTGCTTTTGAACAACGGCATCACATTTTCATATATAGAGTTATGCCAAAAATATTCAGTGACAACGGTGCCAACGCGCTGACGTTTCTTAGCGCAGAAACAACGGAAAATTATGGCCATGAGAAGCAAAAATTTTTATGTGTTATAAATTTTGATAAAATATTTATTTCTATTGTTAAAAATACCCATACGGAACGAAAAAGAAAAAAATCAGAAATTGTCGTATCATGCTTTTAAAGTATTTTGGGATAGCTATACATGTTAAGATAAAATCGACAATTGGAAAACTCATGTTTGGACCATAGACGAAATGACAAATTGACCTTCAGACAAAAAGGACCCTCGTACTATTGGACGATCTCCATTGTTCAGATCTTTCAAAAACCCCCCTAACTTTAAACATTAATAAATCAACATCACCAGGCGGAGAAGTGGTTGAAATAGAATAAGAGAAATGGACCCATGGCTTAAATGTAGTAGAAATGTTATTTTATAGATTGTTTACCATACATGCATAATTATAAAAGTTATTTTCATTGAATTTCATTCCTATTAATTTTAATTTATATGAGAACAACGTAAATTACGTTTACAAACGTATAGATGCACATACAATGCACAAATCGGCATAAAAGATCACTTTCAAAGTGGATCCCCCAAAAGGCCATCTTTAGATTTTGACCAAAATTTGTATACGTGTTGCGCATATCCCTGTTAATCCAAATGCAAACTTATATGTCCGCCCTTTGTAGCGTTTCACCAGAGTAAAAGTTCAAACATGATCGAATTTCTATTTCCTATGCATTCTTTGTGAGGTTTCTTTAAGGAATCAACTTTGTATTAAAACGAATCTGTCAACACATCACCCGAAAAGAATACCAAATAGAACTATCCTTATATTGCACTTCAAATACTAATTAGCAAGTGTCCAAAAATCTTGAAATTTAACGAAGTGAAAATACTAAAAGTAATACATGCTCCTTACCCATTGCCATAGCATTTAAACTTTTGACATTTCCACTCTTCATACAACCGTGCCACACAATAAACTGAAAACAGTTATTGCAAATTTAAAACATCAATGTTTCTGCATTACAAATGGAGAACAAATATACAAATTTTAAGTAGTATGGAAAGACAAAACATATTTTTTAGAACGGGAAGCATTCAAATTAGAATTACACCGACACTGACGTAATCAAAATGTTAGAATATTTGATCGACAATATTTTTGTCGAATTCGGAGGGCATGTTTTCCAACAGACAGTAGGGATTCCTATGGAAACTAACTAAAAGTCACTTTTCCTTTTCCTTTACTCGTACGAGACAATTTTTTTTACAAGGATTCACACAAAGAAAACAAAAACATTAAGTCCAGTCCGTCAGCTTCCGTTATATTTTGGCAAAAGATTAAGTGAAAAGTTGTCTACATGTAACTAGTATGCAAATGACTAGATACCGAAATTACTGTGAGTTTAAATTCTGCATATGCGCATTTCAACAACTAATGTCTCTTCAGTGGAGATAAAATCTAAACGTTTGGAAGACCATAAACTCAAAGATGTTTAAAAACTGAGAGAGAATAAATATCCGATATGATCTAACATGTAAAGCCAAAATCAGCTAAGGACAGAGCTTTGCATGAGGGAGATACTCCTTAGTTTTAAACAAAATTAACAAAAAGGTTCCAAATAGAATCGGCTTTCGGGTCAGTTTCGAAGTACCAACCACTGGGCTGGTGAATACCATAAGGTACTAACAGTCCACCAGCAGTGGCATCGACCCAGTGGTAACAAATGACTTAATACCGAAGTTACTGTGAATTTTAATTCTGTATATGCGCATTTCGACAACTAATGTCTCTTCAGTGCACTTAAAATTTTAACGTTTGGAAGACCATAAACCCAAAGATGTTTGAAACCTGATAAAGAACAAATTTCTGAAAATGTTGATTTCTTCTTTTTTGAAGCAGTTATTCCCTTTGTTCTGGAGTCATATGCAAAGTACCTCATTAATTTTTCTTAACTTAAAAATATCATATAACACAATTTTTCCAATTTTGAAATATGTGTTATTCTAAAAATTAAAACTTTATCTAATGTTTTGGGACAAGGTGATAAAGACGCCATTAGACAAGCAACATCCAAACATTTTAACATATATATAGGCTCTGACAGATTATTGTTATCGCAATAGAGCGGAAAAGACAGAGGAGTATTTTTGAATTAAAAAAAATCTTTCTGAACAAATAGAAGGTTATTGAATAGATATACATGATAAAAATTCCTAAAAATAGCAAAAACAAAAAATGAAAGAATATGGTGTGAATGTACATGTAACAAAAACACAGACGATGCATAGAAAACTCCATTTATCAAGGACAGGGCTTTTATACCTGTCTACATCTTGATGTCGCCTGGGGTCTTCAACCAGAGGTGAACGATATTCACCCCCTCAAGCGAGATCAAAAAGGTGCCTAGCATGCACTTAAGCGGTATTAAGCATATTTAAGTGCCTTTTTTTATTATTCTTCATGTCACCATATATATACTAGTATTTGTTTAAATAAAGAGACATATATGTTTTATTTGTAGGTCTTATTAGATACACGGACAGTCGAAAGCCAATTAATCATTTGCTGAGTCCTTTTCATTAAAAATGAAACAATATGGAGTAAATGCACATGACACAAAGTCTCCACAAATATATGGAAAAATCAAGCAATGAAACATCCTTTTTTGTTGTTTCTCATCTTGATGTCAACATGAGGCCTGAAACAAAGAGCAGTGCTCATACCTCATAGTAAGTTCAAGACGGCCCATAGGAACAGTTTGAGCGAAAATTTATTGCTTAATGTCGAGCAACGCCACATCCATGTTTTGATACCAATGGATCGTCTAGAAACATAAAATCAACTAGCAAAGTGTCCCAAAATCTGCTGTCACCCGTCGCCCGACAAAAAGACCCATAAAAGACAATCACAACATATAAACAATCACAGGGCACTCATCAAGTCACATGTAAGAAATTTGGCATAATAAATTAACGAGATGTCGGCATTATCATTAGAATTGTCAGAATAACATTTTGAAATTGCAAAAAATAAAATGCAAAAATTTGAAAGTATGACTATGTATCCATATGACATATTCTCT
>MJUU01028692.1:64090-75302 GCA_002080025.1 Modiolus philippinarum
GAAAAAATAAATTAAGGTGGAAGCTGCAACCGGGACGACGATTTTTGATTGCCACTGGAAAAGAGGTGGAAAGGGTAGGGGCAAGAAATTTAGCCTTCTTTGCGACCCCCATTGAGTCTGCTCTCCTACAAAAAAATATGGAAGTGTTCTTTATACTGCATAGAGTGTGGCATTTATCCACACAGTTCGTCTACGATGGTTCGTGGCCAGACTTTCCGTTTTATGACCTGACTAACCCGAATAGTCAGGGCATTCCGCCACCTGGGACGCGCCGGGCAATTTTTTAAACAGAGCCCTCGAAAACCGATTCAGATGCCGGGTATTCATCTTTGAAACTCAATGACTGTTGTTTAGTTTTGGCGTGTCAGATTTTATGTAAGACCGCTGAATTTTGGAAATTCTGCTTCTTTCTCAAATACTTTTCATTAATTTATAAATCGAAATTTGTTTTGTAACATTTTCATTCTAAAATCTGAATTAATTTAAAGCTGAATAACAAATAAATAGAAATCGCTCTTAATAAATCGTTTCATTGTCAAGCCATAATAATTATTGTAGAAGACTCAATCAAAGAAGAGTTCTAATGTGAGAAATGCCAGGATGGTCTGTGAGAAATGAGTTAACTGTCAACTGATAAAAAACGATATCTCATTAAACACCTTATTTTGTTATTAAGTTTTCTTGTATTTGCTTTTCTCCTGGAAGGAGATATAGTAAATTACTAGTGCCAATATAAAACAAAGTTCATTCACAGTTCACTGGGAGATTGTGCTAACGAGAGTCTAAATTGACGACGAGGACAAACGATTGCTGCATTAAAACTCTAACAGATAAGAGAAAGCTGATTGGTTTATATTTATAGTTCCACAGAGAATGACGAATACTGATAATATAGCAGTAGAAGCTTTAAATATGGTTCTATCAATAAGAGTATTCTATTGTTGCACAGAATTTTGTTTTTAAACATTTCTGTATATTCTCATGCAGTGTCAAAGCTCTTTCCTTGTTTTATGTTTTGTGCCATTATTCTTGGTCTGTGTATCCCAAGATTGTATTGTATTTAAACTAAACGATCGTATTATGCGAATTTTATTGCCTGAGACAATTGCACAAATTCTTCTGGTCATACAGTTAGATATAATTATTCCCGCACTTTCGAATGAATGTTCGGAGATAATGTCGTTGCCTCCGTTTGTTCCACTGTCTGTCTTGCTTTTTGTGAATTTGAACTACTCTTACATTTTTGGATTAAGAATTTACTTTGTTGTTGAGTTGTTACATAGATGCTACAGAAGTGCAATAAGCTTTTAAGAGATTGGTCTTGGTGCAAACATGGGCCAAGAATTTTTATTTTGAAAGATATGGCTGTGAAGTGAACTAATCTTAATTTTTGGATAGAGCTGTTGCATATAGTCTGTAGATATTTATCTTGATGTATACGAGAGGCCGCAAGATTCAGATTTTGACAAAGACTCCAAAATGTGGATTTTGACAAAAATGGCATGTGAAATCCTTCATTTTTGGATTCAGGGGTTTAAACTGTTACAGAATTCTTGCATATAATCTGTAGATGCGCAATAAGCTTTCGGAAATTTGATTTTGGTCAAAGATTTTGAAAATTTTCTGGAAATATCAACAATACTTTTATAATTTGTTCCCTTTTAACAAATATGTTCACTTATCAGCTTTCAAAAATTTTAGATTCTAGTCTTAGTAAATTTTGTATTGAAATCATGGTTTAAAATTTGTTTCTATTAAAACAAGCATTCTCACTAGCAGGATTTCCAAAATATTTGATTTTAATTTTGGTCAATTTTTTAATATGTCAAAGTCGCATATTTTTGGAATTATACATAGAAACCATACTCTTATATATTTTAACGAACTCAGTCGTTTTCACTAAACGTTTTACAATTTGTTATTTCCTGAAACCCTTAGATACAGGGAATTTTACCTACAATGTAACAAACATACAGTTAAAATTCGCTAACGTAAAATAAATCGGTTCAATTAATTGAATTTAATAATCTTGGACTTAATAAGGGCTTTACTTGCAAAATGCAGGTAAGACATTTGGGAAATTCTCTCTCGAATAAGTACCCCAACGGAAATATACATAAAGCGTACATCTGAAGCACGGGGAATTCGTTTACGTAGTACACACTGCACGGGTGACAAACTCCAGTCTGATATACTCAGTGAAAGGATGAAGGAATATCGAGTGAAAGCACATGAGACAAAGATTTGATACTTATACAAAAAGCATCTTATGTCATCAAGAGGCTTTTAACAATGAGGTTTTGGGCTACTACTTGTTTGGGACTGATGACCTGACCGGTAATTTAAATATGTGTGTATATTGTATATGCGTCTTTTAGTAAATACATGTCTGATGTTAGCGTAAGAAATGGTAACCTATTAGTTTCGAGGATGAAATTGATCAGAGAATGTAGAGATTTTATACGTTTTTGAACACATCGGCAAACGAACGAGGAAAGGGGAAATCCTAAAATCATAAATCCAAAATCACGGCAATTTACAGCAACACGAATTGAGACAGTATGACAAAGACAAAACAAATAACAAAAATGAACAAGAACGCAACATAACTAAAGCACTAGCAGTGTGAACCCCTATAAAAACTGAGGTATCATCAGGTGCTCCAGAAGGGTAAGCATGATCTGCTCCACGCGTGGCACCCGTCACACTGCCAGTGAAAAGTCTGATTTTGTCATAGTCGGTGTTAGTCAGTCCGGTAATAACTCTGGATCTACCCAAAGATATCTGTTCTCATTTGTGAAACAGAAACATTGTAATGGTCTGTCAAATCGTGGTGACGACCGTAAATATTCTGTAGTGACAATTACAACAGTGACTGAACATACCCTTGATGTATAAGTTTTTGAGACAGTAATTTTGCGATTGTTGACAAAATCGCTGTACAAACTACAGGCACGACAATAGCGAATGAGTTGTGAAATGTTCACGCCATATGAAGGAGAAGTGGGAATATTACTGCTCAAAAACGGGAAGTTCACTATTGGAAAGTCGTAATCATCACGTTTGTCGTAAAGTTTTGTTTTCAGACGTCCAAGGTTATCCTTAAATTGAAGATTGTTCAATGAAAGAACATCATCTATATAACGGAAACTGAAATTAAAGGATTTGGTTAGCTATTGTCTTTTTTCTGAACTAGCCCTTGTATGAACCTGTTTTCGAATCATTTTTTGATTTACTCCAAACAATAATGCAGTCCTTTAAACATTTCTTTCATGATTGGATGACGTATACTCCCTTTCTATGGTACCGCGGTATTTTTATTTCGTGCGTCTGCACAGTAGGAGCGCCACCTGCTATTAATTTATTTTTGGAAATTGACAGATAGAGATCCACGTTTACACACATAGAAGAAATAGTGGAAAATGTCTACGTTTCTCATAAGTTATTTTAATTTTATTAAATATTCTATGTTTTTAATGGCTGCTAACCCTTTTTTAACTCATTCCTTAACAAACTTTTCCCCTTATGTTTTACATCTGCAAATATTTAGAGTACCTATTGCCTGTTTGTTTACGATCAGAATGAGGCTGCAAGGTTCTCTTGAAGTATGGAATACAAAGGGCAAACGAATACCGAAGCAAGAATGAGGAAAGGGGAAATTAAAAAATCATAAATCCAACATCACGGCAATTCACAGCAACACGAATTCAGACAGTATGACCAAGACACAACAAACAAACAAAAATGAACAAAAACGCCACAAAACTAAAGCACTAGCAGTTTGAACCCCTATAAAAACTGAGGTATCATCAGGTGCTCCGGAAGGGTAAGCATGATCTGCTCCACGCGTGGCACCCGTCATACTGCCAGTGTAATGTCCGATTTTGTCACAGTCGGTGTTAGTCAGTCCGGTAACAAACTCTGGATCTACCCAAAGATATCTGTTCTCATTTGTGAAACAGAAACATTGTAATGGTCTGTCAAATCGTGGTGACGACCGTAAAACTTCTGACATTGCAACAGTGACTGAACATATCCTTGATGTATAAGTTTTTGAGACAGTAATTTCGCTTTGGAAACATTTAATGGACAAAAGTAACAGTTTTGAGTTTTTAACTTTCCAAATAAAACAAAAGTGTGTAACAAGTTCCAAATTTACACCTAGATTTTTCTTTTCGATTTTAACAGATATAACAGAACCCTGTATAATGATTTTAATTTTATATTTAAAAGGGGGGTCACTTTACTCCTAATCACAGATAAAATAAATTTATGAATTAATTTGATTTTTCCTTAATTAAAAGTTTTTATTTACAAAATAAACATATATTTTTTTTTTCAACTCAAACCTTTATGTAGATATATTTCAAATATTTTATATCATGAAGTGCCAAAAATATCTGAGAGTTCCTTTTTTGTATCATTTTTAATAAAAGGTTAAAAATATTAACATTCTTTTCAAAGTGATTTTCCTATTCTGTGCAATTAAAAGCGCTTATTTATCTTTATTTTGTAGAATGGGTCAGCCAAAAATCACAAAATGAAGTATGACAGAGCCAACTTACAGCATGCTTTTGATGCCACAAGAAAAAGAATACCCGCCTATAAGGCAGCAAAACTATATTCTGTACCAGTATCTACTTTAAGGGATAGGACTTGTGTAAAAGTACCATTAGATGTAACGATTGGTTAGGAAACAATTTTTACCAATGATGAAGAGAAAAACTTGTAGGTCACATCACATATATGGCAAGTGTTGGTAATGGCTACATAAGATAGTAGTTCATCAAATGGCTAGAGATTATGTTGTGTCACTAGAAAAGGATGTTAAATCACAAGGTGCTTTAAGTAACTGCTGGTTTTATGGTCTTGTGAAAAGATTGTCAGATTTGAAAGTTGTTAAACCTAAAAAAAAAATATCTTTCAGCATCAAAGGAGAAACTAGACAAATATTTTAGAGAGTTGTCATCAATCATTTCCACAAATAGTCTTCAAAATAAACCAGAACGTATTCTTAATGTAGACGAAACAGAAATTTGTACAGAACATAGCCCTGAAAATATAGTATCAAACAATGCTACAAACCGACAAGCCATCACTTCTTCTGGGTTTTCAACCACAACAATCATTGCTGGTGGAAATGCTATGGGAAATCATTTACTGCGATAATAAATATTCTCTGGTCAAAGATGGAACCCTGATACTTAACTGGTTCTGCAGGAGAAATGTCTGTTTCTGGGTGGTCTAACTCTACTATATGTAACAATTACATAACATCTCATTTTGCAAAGTATGCTGATAAGTTCCATCACCTCCAATGAATCATCAGATCAATCTTCCTGACATTCAAGTACCAGAATGTAACCCCACAGATACTACAGATGACACCTCTCCAACTGTTGATGTTTTTCAGGGCACAAATGCGAACACTGAAATTACATCTCCACAAGAGGACACTACATAAGCACAGTTGATATAAACAACAGAACCTTTATATAATGAAACTAAATGTGCAGAATCTTTCTGTGAAGGCAGAACAATCTAAACTGTAAAACCAAAACCAAAGAGAAAATTTGTCCAGCCATTCTTGGCTGCTAACATTCTGAAACAAACTAACCAAGCTATCTGGAGAGCTCCAGAAACCAAGAAACCAAAACAGTGCAACATCAAATTAAACATAGAGAATCCTGAAACATGAGTTGCCAAAAAAAAGTGTTAAACAGATAACTACAAGCTTAAATAAAGATGAGGGTAGACCATCAACATCCGTTACATCAAAAAAGGATGGACCAATAGAAATCTTATTGGAAGACACAAGCAGTGACTGTGAAAATCTTGATGAGGAGGAGGGATGAAAGCCATCTGAGGATTTATGTTGTGTCGGTGGACTTTGGCAACCAAAAGAACTTAAAAATTTTTGTTAGCTTGGTTTTCATCAAATGGAGCCTATGTGACATTTGCCAACACTGGACACATTTAATTTTGTTGCTCTCCTGTCCGTTTTGTGAGGTTTGGTGATCAGTTCAGGTGCCCGAACTGTGTAAACTCATTTACTGAATAATTTGTCAAAAAGGAAAAATCTTGAAAATATGTTTAATTCACTGTTAAAATTTGAGTTTTTGGAAGTTGTTTTGTATTTGCGATAGTTTACCGTTTTATCATGAACACTGAAACCAAAATCTTTTTTTCCAACGTTTTACTTATTGTTTTGTCACACAGTGCCCGCCGTATATGCATTTTTGGAACTACCGCGGTACAATCTCCCTTTACGCACTCACAAAATGGATGATCTGACGATGGACGATAGCACATTAGGGGAAATTCAATAACCCTGAAAATATATGATGGAGTGTATTACGCTGAATAACAATATAATAAGATTATGCTTAGGTATGTGATTGCATTAGATTTATTTGCATAAATATTTAACTATTGCGGTACCAAATAAACCCGGACTAATCACTAAGAGAAAGGCCGCGAAAAAAGGCTGATATCAACAAATAATCGAGGAACCTCCGCTTAAGGAGGTAGACCTAGAGTAAGGGACACAATTCTTAAGTATCACATGTCTGTTTGTTTAGGTCATTGTCATAAATATATTCTAAGTTTCTACATAACATAGATGATTTTAATTCTGTTTCACATCAATGCTTACAAAAACATCGTTGAAATTGACCGTCTCAAACGCAATACTGAATTAAAGAGTTATCTCCCTTGACCTAGGTCTACAAACTTAGGGGAAGATTTTGGAATAAAAGAGGACGACAAATCTCTTGTAAGCTGTGTAAATATAAGCATCCATGAATTTATCTTAAGGGAGTATGAGCGTCAGATTTCAGAAGCATCCGACATGCTCGGGTTTTATCATTTAAACAGGGTGAATTTTTTGCGCATATTTAATATGTTCTTGGTCATTGGTCACTTAAAAATGCTTAAAATTGACATTGTATCAAGTTTATATATATTAAGCCATACAATATTAATATTTATAATAACCAGCTAATGGAAATTGAAAGAAAACTCTAGAGAGAACTGTTTCCCAACAAAATTTTGATGTCATTTATCTAAAAAATCCTTATATAGATTTTCAAAATATTTTGCTCGTGGTGTTCAAATAGCACAGTTCTTCAAAAAAAGGTCAACATTTTAATTTCTGACACTCGTACTTCCTTAACACTGCTTACAATCCTATTTTTCTTGTAATTTACTTTATGAGTACCCCGTGGTTATGAGTCGTTTGTCAAGCAACGAATAACAGCAGTTAAAAGAACATTTTATCAGTTAATTTTATTTCTGTTGACCATCCAATGGTATAAAGAAGATTGATGTATGCTCGTTCGATAATAAGCAATACATTCGGCTCAAACTAGTGTTACGACTGTCTTGAACGCATCATGAGGTATCATAGTTGGACGCCTCGTGGCAATTTCAACATGAGAAACAGCAGTAAAAACGTTTCATAGCTTGTTTTTCATTAGTTCGTAGACTAGAGACTTCGCTTATGTACATTTACTCTATATCCTTTCATTGTTAATTCATGGGGAATCAACAGGAGTTATGTTACAAATTATAATGTGTTAACAACTCAAAAATAACTCTTGTAGCTATTAATTTTCTTGTTTTTCTATCAAAATATCTTTTTTTTTAACCTTTATTTCATATATCTGGTTCATTTCTCGATACAACAAAATGTCAAAACAAAAATTTATACATTGCAAGTATCAAAATAAAATCGGTTTTTGAGGCAGCACCTAAGTACCGACTACTGGGCTTGTAATTACACGCTCAGGATTAATAGTCCACTAAAAAAAAAGGATAAGTCATTGTTACTTTGTGCGGATGGCCATTTCGAGACTTAGTCTCTTGAGTTCAGATCAAGTAAAAATAGTTTAAAGAAAGGCGTATAAAAGCTGATATAGAACCATTAACCATTTAGATCTGAATGAAAAGCCAAATGCGCTCTAATTTGAGAAATGCCAAGATGTCGTATTGCATATCATGCATATCAGTTACGTTGCAACTGCAAAATGATTTTCTTATTAAAACCTTTATTTTGCTGTTAAGTGTTCTTGGATTTGCTTTATTTCATGGCAGAGATTTCTAGTGCTCATTCTTAACAAAGTTCATGCACAGTTGACTGGCATATTATGTCAATAAGAGTCAAGAATAAAGACAAGGACAGCTGATTACTACAATACAACACAAAGAGAGATAAAAGTAAGCTGTAAGGTGATTAGTTCATTTTTATAGCCCCTCAGAGAATGACAAATACTGCTTAAGAAGTAGTAGAAGCTGTCGTTATTTAGCAGGAAACTGAACTCCTCTCGATTATTTACAATTTACGAATTTTTACATTGAACTTTAAGATAAGAAAAACATAGGGAATAAGACTTTGAAAGATAGTGAGAGAGAAAAATCAAATAAAAATGCAATCTCAAAAAGGTTGGAATAAATAGTAATGAACTGGCATCATAGACAGATAAGGGTTATCTCGTAATTAAATGCGCAAATTAAGGTTCACTTTTTGAAAACTATATGTATTGCTTATAGATATCATCGATCAACATGCACATGCATGCATCTTTAAGAACACTAAAAGACACATAAATCTAAGAAACAACGAATAAAATTTCTGGTTGATGGTTTACAGAAAAAAGATATTTTGACCAAAGATCCCCATTTTTTTTACGACAACTAACATTACAAGTATCGATTTACTGGTCAACTGTTTTGGAAAATTCTTACAAAGAAACATTTTCTGTATTTAAATTCAAGTTTCCTGCCAAAATATTACTCACTTGGAAAAGAGAAAAAAATCACAACTAACATATAATCTTAAAAAAAAACAAGAAGTTAATACAAATAACTAAAAACCGAAATTACGGTACATTGTTAATGTCATACAATGTAGACATCTTCAATATATTCCAGTTCACTACTTATAATATAAAACCATCTATAAAACGCCAAAAAATAATACATCTGCAGTTAGATAAAGAAGTTTAATCTGTAACATTATATAGAAAAAAAGAAGGGAAACGGGGAATGTGTCAAAGAGACAACGACCCAAAGGGAAGTAATAATAATTCAAAGTCACCATAAGATCTCCAATGAAACGGCAGGTCTGAGTCGGCCCCTAAATAAAGAGTAAACAAGTTCAGCGAAATAAACACCATGTCTATTTATCTTGCACGAGTTTACAAGGGAAAGAATGTTACAAAATTGAAAAGCCAAAAGGTTTTAACCAAGGGAAAGCATATCGATTACTTTAAATGCTCTATAAAATGGCTAAGGGTATATCGTATAGAAGATAATTAGGATACAAGTTGGCATATTGTCGTGAACGTAAACTTAAGCAATATATGTGTAGACTTCAAATATGACGAGGCTTAGAAATATTTGCATAGCGAGCTTCATGAAAATTTGTTAAACTCAATGTTAATACACCGAGATACGTCCCCTTTATATATTCTAAAATAGTTAAAAGCAGTATCATGTAATTGAATATCAGGATAGAATTGTTAATCTGTCACTGATGTGTTTGAACCAAATATTTATTGTTGGTGAGAGAAAATATCCTGAAATTAACCCCCATGAATTTCTGATGATGTTGACCTAAATATTAATTCACGACGTTTTCATAAATATCTAATATGAAATGCCATGCTATGAACAAAAGATATTTCTAAAGATGTCAGATTGTTTGTAGAATTCGTACATCACGGCAAGAAATCAAACTCTGAAATAAATCAAATATCGATTGCCCTATAATCAGTTTACGTATCTTTGTAACATTTACAAAATGAAAGAGACAGATTATGTAAAATACCAATTTAGAACATTCGAGTGTAACCTTTTTCGATTTTATTATTAAGAAATGAATTAGTTTCTTAACAGTGTAGACATGTCGGGGCACAAGGTCTGTAATAACATAATGTCAATCTCCTTAAATGGAGTTCAGATTCTTGATGCAGATTTCAAAACAAGACTTTCTTGCAATTTAATGTTGTATGGAGTATCTAAGTCTAATATATGGAAAGTTAATACGATAAAACACCCGACAAGTAGATTTACTGCTGGCAATTGTCAGAGTCATAACACCAGTTTTGTCAACAAGTAATAAAACCAAAAAGCAATATTGTTGAGTAAACTAGCTGACAAGACAAGAGGGTAATATGGGATCAGTTTAAATTGATAAATGCAGCCTTAATATTAATACGTGGCATCAACGCTGAATTTAGATTACACAATTTGCAGAAAATGTAGAAATCAGAATGAAAATTTTGAACAACATGTATGTCTATCTTGTCTATTTCAAGTAAAAAAAAAAATAAAATAAATAAATAAATAAAAGATTGTGACTTAATGCTTTTCGTGATATACAAAAACCTGTGGTTCCTTTTAAGGTCGCAAGTCGAAAAAACTGTGTACCTAAAATGTTACTCCATCCCTTTCATAATTACATTTATTCAATTTTTTCCTGACGCCGATATTGTATTCCTCAATGATGGCTTTATTCTTTTTGTGATCCCCAGAAACCTGTAGTTCCCTGTTAGGTCGCGAGTGAAATAAAAAAAAACTGTTTGTCAACAATGTTGCCTCATCCCTTTTATAAGGACACATTTCTCTGTTATTCATTCCCTACTTGTTTTCAAAGATGTTTACTTTCTAACTGACGAAGCTACCTGATCCTCAAGTACCAACCATATTTTCACAAATCATCTCTGAACAATTATCTGAAAATTCACTGGAAAATACATTGCCTTTTGTCTCCAATGTCGCATACGTATACCTTCTTTCACTCCTTTGTTCCTTCGGTATTCTACTGCCGTTGTTCCATCAGCATAATAGGGAATAGTCATTATAAATGAGATGGTGGCTAGATATGATTAGGGGGTCGAAATTTTGAAAGTTGTTTTATGGGGATATGAAAATTAAAAAAGATATTCTAGATCTTTGCCGCCGTGCGCGGTCCCGGCTAATGAATAGGCCCGCAGCATCCTCTGAGCTTGGAGTAGAGTCTTCCTAACAGAGGACCCCGAGGGAACCCCGGGATATAGAAATAGGACCTAGTATCTCCGGCTTGCAGGGTGTGACCCCTCCTAAACGGGGGCTGACCCCGAGGGTCCCGGGATATAGAAATAGGACCCATTCCGTGGTTGTGCGGGATTAATAAATACACAACCCATCTTTCGGATGGGATGTAAACTCA
>MJUU01028692.1:75495-100489 GCA_002080025.1 Modiolus philippinarum
TTAAACAATATTCAATCAATCAATCAATCTAGATCTTTGTATATAATTTTTAAGATTAGTTTTTAGCTTTATTGATACATTAAAAGTGTCATTAAGTAAGGAGGGCGATTTCTTTCTGAGACCTTAAATTTAATATTATTATATTTTGACAGCTCTGAAAAGTTTTCATGTAAAGGCAGGAATTATATTGAGATACGTCTCTGTATATACAATAAGCGTGATATCAAATATCGAGTTAAAAGAAAAAATGGTGCTTCACAAAAAAGGAAATGCAATTATACAAGGAATAACTGTTGTTTTTTCCAGAAAAAAATACATGATCAATGAGAACTGAATTATGGGCGGTCTGTAGGTATCACTGGTCGTTATGGAGGCTTTCTTGAAAGGAGTAGGTTCGGTAAGGCCACATTTTGGTCCCAAAATTAAAGAAAAGCTGAAGAAAGATCAGTGGTTGCTTTCAAACTTATTAGTATCTACTTTTCAATGTGCTATATACTAGGGTCAGAAAATGACATTAATTAATCAGCCATCATACAGATCTTTTAAAACTAACCCTGTGACGGTTGCTGTTAACATATTTAACATTGGCCAACCATGTGTACACTAATGAGCTTTGTATATATTGTGTAAAATAATAAATTACTGAAGTTTTACGGTCGACATCATAGTCTTGTGGACCGCTATGGGATATCTGTTTCCTAGATGACAACAGATCGTTCCCTTTAAAGCTTAATTGTTGTTTCCTTTCTGTGCCGTACTCATGTTGTTTTGTTTCTGATGTTGCCATGGTCCTTTGATTATTCCTTTTGGATTGACGGTTCTTACTACATTATCTAGATCCTATTGGTAATTTGTTCTCTAACAGCTTATACACATATTTCGATTCATGGATTTCGAAATGTTTTGATTGATCTGTACAGAGGAGACATAAGTTGTCGAAATGCGCATATGCAGAAACTAAATAAACAGTAACTTCGGTACTTTGCTATTTAAACTTTATGTAATCATTATGATACGAATACAAATATTAGTTACGAATTATATCTGAACATACTCTAGGGACGTCAGCTCGTTAAGTACTTGATACTTGTTATATTTAAACTTAAAGAGCACTCGAAAGAACACTAGAAAACCGATTTTAGTTTGCAATATCTAAATTTAAGAAAATTTTGCTAAAAACCTAAGGATTATTCCCTCTTGCATAGATCTTTCCTTACCTAATTTTGGCAGTCCAAATCAAACAAAAAATATACAGAGGAAGAAGTGATTGAAATGTTACAGTTTCTGATCGACAATATATTTGTCCAGTTCAGAGGACTTGTTTTTCAACAGACTATCGGAACTCCTATGGGCGCAACCTGTGCACCTCTCCTAGTCGATTTGTTTCTCCACTCTTAAGAGGCTGTATTCATCGAAAGGCTTCTTCAAAATAAAGATAAAAAACTGGCCCAATCCTTCAATTTCAGGTTCTGTTATATAGATGATATTTTGTCACTAAACAACCCTCGCTTTCGTTATTTTCTTCATCTGATCTATCCAAAAGAGCTCGAAATTGAGGATACTACAGACACTTCAACATCGGCTTCCTTCCTTGACTTCCATCACGAAATTGACAACAGAGGTGGACTTCAAACTAATATAAGCTGTATGATAAACGCGATGACTTCACTTTTCAAATAGTCAACTTCCCTTCTCTTTGTAGCAACATTCCAACAGCCCCGGCATACAGAGTTTATATCTCCCAGCTCATTCGCTATTCAAGAGCCTGTGGTCGATACAGTGATTTCCTTGATAGAGCCCGGTTGCTCACTAAAAAGGCTAATTAAACAAGGGTATGTTACCAAACTTGAAGTCATCCCTGAAGAATTTTTACGGTCGACATCACCATATTGTGATGTGTGTCTGTTTCTTTGTTTTTTCCGATGTTGCCATTGTCTTTGGATTATTCGTTTTGGATTGACGGTTCGGTTGTCACTCAACTCAATTTTACTACTTATATATTAACATTTTGAGTGTACATGTGGTTGGTCACTTCCTTGTAAATCAAAAACCAATAAAAAAATGACAAAAATTCCATAATTTTGCTAATTTTGCCTTTTTTGCTAATTTTTCCATATAATTTCTATGACCCCAGTAGTAGTTTTTGAAAAATGAACATGAATCTATTAAATGCAACCATTGTACATGCACTATATTGTAACGATCTGACAATAAAGTTACGACAAATTTTCCAAAATGAGGAAACTAGTAGGCCAAAAAAAAACATGTTCAACAAAAGCGCAATTATTAGTTTTAAAGATTTTTTAATTGACTTTCTTTAACCATGTATGAAAAATAAGTTGGCAAGTAATAAAAGTTACATGAAAACTTATATAGGGTCAGAATTTGAACGACCAATTCTGAAGGGTCAGAACTTTTTACGCTGAATTATTGGGGAGAAATAGGAATCTCGACTCAAACATCTGTGAGAAATTATCCGAACCAAACTGATAAAAAAACACGGGTCAATCAATCGGGGGTGGGGTGGGGGTGGATAAAACGGTTGTCACTTGTGACTATGCTACTTCTTCGACCACACGATACTGGAGATTGTCTTAACCTACTCATTTATATTCCGTCGCTGACTCGGACGAAACTGCATTTCTCACTTATGACAAGTACTTTCTGCTTGACACTATCAAAATGTGGTCCATGTCTTCACAGAAATCTACATTTTGATCTTCTCTCAAAGTGTGCAAAATTTTCATTAAGGTAGTAGACCTAGGTTAAGGGAGATAACTCTTTAAATCAGTAAGGCGTTTGAAATAGTTACTTTCATCAATGCTTTTTAAGCATTGACGTGAAAAAGAATAAAAAATCATCTATGTTACTCAGAGGCTTAGAATCTGTTTATGAAAATGATTTCAACAAACTCACCTNTTTCCTTGTTTATCTCTCGACAAAAATACAACATCTAAATTGAAGAAATATTTCTAAAAACTAATGGGTGTCTCCTTCTTGCATAGATCTGTACATAGCTAATTTTGCTTTTCTGTTTAACGCAATTTGTTAGCTTTACTTTGTCAACGTGTTATTCATCCAGACAGCAACTAAAATGCCATATTGACAAAGAAAACAAGGACTGTTTTCACAAACGTGCATTAGCATACTCTAACGACTCAATCCGTCTCTTACACCGTATTTGCTTTCTCTTTGACACATGCATTCTTTTGTCATGACTGATGAATGCATTAGCTCTGATAAGTTTTCACTGCTGACCAGGAAGACTTGATTCTCCTTCATTGTAAAACTGTAAAACTTCATTGTATGTGTAATACATATATATTAGCTTTCAAAGTGACAAATCGTCCCGTCGTTATTGTTAGTCCGTCCAACTATCTAGTGGTACTTGGAAATTAAATGTATAGGCGTAACATTTCAATTCTGTACAGTATCGTACTTTTTCCTTCACCTTCAGTGTCCCATTTTCTACCATTTATTTCAGTTGAAGTACAAAGCCTGTAGTAAGATTTGTAGACATTAGACATTAGCATGTACATTTTCTCGAAGAAGACTATTTATTCGACACAAAATAGAGAAAAGGAGTGTAGAGTAGAATGGTACTTTCTGTTTTTATTAGAGATGAAAACCTGTAACAGTTGTGTAATCCTTCATCTTGAGGAAAATAGCAGATATAGCATGCCGGGGGAAAGTTTTGTGTTTGATATCAGCAATATAGTTCAGTAAACTTTAATACTATAAACATACAGTAAATATAAACATATCAAATAACATGAGAAAAAGAAAGTTACCTTTTTCATTTGTGATAAATTTGTCTGCAACCGAAAGAATATTTTTTTTTATAATAAACATTTTACCTTTCTTAGCAGCAATATACTTACCTTCCAAGAGTATGTGTATATTTTACAGTTGGTTTGTTATAGAGCTCGTGAAAAGAGCAAATACACTATCACAGAAACTGTTAACTCACGTATATGTTCAGCCTTTGTTATTTTCGTCCTTTGAGAAATTCTGTGGCCTTCACTATGATATCATAGATAGATATAAAATGTTGGTTTCACAAATGAGAAGACATTTCCAGCTATATTCACGTCTTGTCGGATTTGACATTACCGATTTTGACTTTACCCTGGATTGACCCACTGACAGCATGATGGTTGCTTCATACAGAGCAAGACAAGCGAACCTTTAAGGAGCTCCTGTTTTCACTGTTATTTAGTTAACACTGTAAGTGTTTAGCTTTGAGTGTTGTATTTGTAGTGTTCGTGTATTTTGTAGTTGTGAAGTGGCTTGAGTCTTCTGGTGTTCTCGTTTTGCCTAGTCCATGGACTTTCGGTATCTTGTGCTTTATTCCTTCGGTTGTCTACTGCCGTTGTCTCCTTTCATGCAAATATACATAATGATATATGTGCCATTTTGAATAATTACATATGATGACGTAGTATTCTTAAGAGTACACGTTAGACATATTACTGTCCTATTTTAATAAATAAAGAATTATCATTATAATGATTTATCAAACAGCCAACAAATTCTAAGAAAATATTACCAACAAAGGAAGTAGTTAAGCTTAAAATCAATGTTGACTCGTTGATTAAGTGATATTTTGGGAAGTGTGAAAGAATATTTATGATTATTACAGTTATAATATAACATTTAATAGACATTAATAAGTCAAGTACCTTAGAAAAATCAACCCCAGTAGACCTCAGGGCTTTGCAATAAAATAACACATAGTGAAAAATTACAATTGTTATAAAACTAATGGTTTTCTTTTTTCCAGGAAAGCTCTGCCCTAAGCCGATATTGACGTTACTTCTCTTTAAGGGAGTAATAGTCTCATTTTTAGAAGCATTTGATAGACTTGAAACAGTATTGATACTGCGACATTTTGATGATATTTTGTTGGTCACTGTAAATTGCATAGAATAGACAATGTTAGAATATGATCAACTTTCTTCTTTTTTTTACTATTTTTGGATATGGCTTTCCACATTATTTGATTCTAATGCTGCTGATGAGAGATTACTCCTCGAAACACGTGTACAGCATAACGAAATTTACTGTTTTTTTTATGCAACTTGAGTATTTTTTGTATTCCTATTATATATCCATTATTCATCTTAAGGCATATAAGCAGCTAATGTTAAGTGAAGGAAAACTCCAGAAAGAATCGTTTTTCCGTCAAAATTTTGACGTCTAAAATATCAAAAATGTTAACATTGATATTCAATAATTTTCGCTTAAGTTGTTCCATTAGCAAATATTTTCAAACTGAAAAGTAGGGGTTTCAATTTCAATTTCAAAATTATGAGACTCACACTTTCTTAATATGTTTTCATGTTTGCTTTTCCTAATATATTTTTTTCATTTGAAATGAAATGATATAATTCTTTAAAATTTTCAGCTGCATAACAGAGGTAGTTTTTTTGTTACACTGCTGCAATTAGTTATATTCTTTACAACAACGATTAAAGGATATAATCTTTTGACAATAGCGTGCGTCAGTCCTGCTCTTATTAGCGCAAACTATTCTATTCAGCGGAGATAATTTGTATAGAAATAAAAGGGGAAAATCGGTTTTGCGCCATTGATTACAAAACTAGTTTGGTGACCCCAACCTTAATTTTTTCATGCAATTCGAAGGCAAATGAATTTCTTAAAAATTTCCCAAATAAAAAAAAAAACCTCTAATGGAACAAATGTAAATTAAAATTTGTTGAAATTCGCTAAATTCTCCTATCATTTCAACCAAAACATCTGATTTTTACATGACAGATTTCACGTTATTTGGACTGTGATCCTTAGTTATTTATTTGATTTCTTTGTATGCTCTAATAACAGGGTGTAAGTCAAAACAATATTATAGATTTCTATCCTTTAGTTTTTAGACCCAAGTACCAGCATTAAAGAATATAGTAAAAGAAATTCTCCCGTCTTGGAAAATCTAATGCTATACTTAAGTAAAATCCAAGTGATATCCATGTCAATGCAAAAATCATTATTTCCATTATTCTATATTGCAAACATTTTTTTCTGTGGGATACCGATTTCCATGACTTCTGTTAAAAAATTAGATAGAAACTTAAAATGTACAACAAACGGATTTTTATTGTGGGTTTTTTTCTTGTACAGTTTCTTGTTACTTTGTTGCATGAGACATAATACATTCTCGATAGAACAAAAGAGTTTGTGATGACAGGACTGTTTTTGAGCCTCGTATTATAAAGCAGGTATAATGTATCCTTTTTTACTTTTGTTTTAATATCTTATCAACAGATGTGAAACCAACGTATTTAAATAAAGAAATATTTGGACAAAAAGCTTCCAATCTTTACACTGTCCATCATATAATTCTAGACACACATCAACGATTCAATACTGAAGCAAAGAGGAAGGAAGAAAGCAGATATCTAGAATCAAAAATCCACTACAAAACAACTCAGATGTAAACCAATAGAAACAACAAGAACATTTTAAGGTGTCTCAGTGGTATTATTCCGCCATTTTTTTCTTATAATTGTTCATTAAGTTTCATTCATTAAAAAATTTAACAAACTAGTTATTTGAAATATCAAGAAAGTTCCATAAATTCTGAAATTATTATTCCTAATCACTTTCACAACATTTCCATTACAAAAAGGTGAAATAAAACACAAGCTTTAAATCTGAAGGTGTATTTGTAGAACACAGAAATTATACAAGGGAGATAATTTGATACAAGAATTTAACATAGATATCACTAGAGAAATTAACATTTCGCAATTTATCTCTCTTATTTCAACGGTGACCCCTTATTTTTATTTTTTATATGTCAACTATATAATGATTACAAAACACATGCAAAGTATGAACAAAATCTATAGTAAATTTTTCAAGCTGTCCTCTGATATAACCATTTTCCCTAACACTTCTATGTAAAATCCTGAAATTTTCAATTTCAGTTTTTGTGCTTAAATGCACGGTGACCCCCCAAATTTTATTTTATATTTTTAACTATAATACAATTGCGTTTCTACACAGAAAATTTCACAAAATTCTATAATAGGAAAATGATACCCTGCAGACGCCTTAAATACAACAATACTATACCACTAGCAGTGCGAACCCACAAAACATTTGATGTATCATCAGATGTGTGTAATTATAATATGCTCCATGTATGGCACCTGTCGCATTGCCAATGGGAAGTTCGTTGTTGGAGAAAAGACGGCGTTTGTCATCTACATCTGTTCACAAATGTGTAATCTTATTTGTGAGATAGAAATATTGTGTCGATCGGTTAAAGCAGGGTGACGACGTAAAGACTTCTGTTGAGATTGCACAGTTGTTTTTGGGGATAAGTTTTAGCCTTCCTGGTCATAGCCAGGGTGAGATTTTTGCAATCATCTGTCGTTGTCGCTCGTCCGTCGTTTACTTTTCATTCAGAGATCCTCTGATTGTCTGGGACAATTGAAACCAAAAGCGGTTACAATAGTAATTGTTTGGTCACCTTTACAAATGAGTCTTAATTTTGGCTTTTAATCTAGATCATATTGATTATTTTCCAACAGACAATAGGGATTCGTATGGGAACTAACTGCGCCACTTTTAGCTGATATTTTCCTAAACTCGTACCAGGCCAAAGTTTTACAAGGGCTCACAAAAAGAAAACAAAAACATTTAGCCCAGTCCTTTAATTTCAGTTTCCGCTACATAGGCGATGTACTCTCTCTTAATAATCCTAAATTTAAGGAATATTTACATCAGATATATCCCAATTAGCTTGTAATTAAAGAAACCACTGATACACCTACTTCAGCTTCGTACCTGGATCTTTTCTTGTATATTGACGAAGATAAACGTTTGAAATCTAAGCTATGTGACAATCGTACTGATTTTGATTTCCCTTTTTTGTAAACTTTCCCTTTCTTAGCAGCGATATACCTACCTAACATATTTCAACACTAGATATGTTTTATAAAGAAGTGTTTTTGACGGGAAAGGTCTACACTGAATGCAAGTAGTCGTTTGTAAACTCTAGAGATAGTAGAATTCATAAATAAAAAGAAAAATATTTTCTATTTTTCTATGTTCATTCATTTCTTTTCGTATATTCAAATTTATATCAAATCTAAGCATGAGGAGGCTTTGAACTCACTAGATTAAATTGAATGAACCAAATCTATTATCCTTTTGATTAAGTTCTGATGAGACTTTATTTCTTCCAAGATAATACTCTAGTACGGTTAATGAAATTTAAAATGTGGTGTTATATTATATATCGTCTTTATGTCTCCAGTTAAACATATTGCCAATAAGGGTTGAACAATTTATTGCAAAACATTATATAAAGATTTTCCATATATAGTATTTTGTGCATATATTTAGAGCCATTTGAAGGGATAAGAAAGCTATAATAGTATTAATAATTAGGGAACGAGAGTATATAAGACATTCTCATGGAATTTTGTGGTTTCTCATGAAAGCTTTTTTGTTGACAGTTTGGAAAGTATACATCACATGCATTACAAAGACTTAAAGCTGCGGTATTAACCAATTACTTGTTGAAATGCTTCTTGAGATACCTATCAATGTATATTTCAATCTATATAATTATGAATATATTATGCTTGAACCAACCTCATCTTGGCTAATGTATATTGCTTTGTTGTATTTAATCTGACCTATTAACATATATTGACAATTTCTTTCGGGAGTAAAAACAACTGATGCAGTACTTTTAATGGTATGATTAACACAAAAGTCATTAAAATCATGTAATTTATACAGATAAATTCTGCGTAATCTGATGAAATAAAAACAGTTTATTTGGTCGGATAACGTTTATGCTCCAGTTATTTTAACATTTTATCAATTAAAACATTGATATGCCTTGTTTCGTTTGCAACAATTATCTGTAGAGACATAAACATTGAAAAGGTCATTTGCAGAACTTAAATTTATCAAACTAAAATGGAAGGAATAAACAAAAAAGATCAAAAAACGCCATAAAACTAAAGCACGAACAGTGTGAACTCCTACAAAATTGAGGTATCATCAGGTGTTCAGGAAGGGTAAGCATGATCTGCTCCACGATCTGTCCATTTATATGATAGATTATAATATCTGAGGATATAATTTGAAAACATTTACATGTTTGTACCATAATGATAAATAGCCTTTTTGGAAGAAATCAAATTTTGTTGAATTTATAACAAAATTTAGTGCTGTTCTTGATAAAAACAGTCCAGTGCATACTTCTCTTATTTCATGTGTTAATATGAAGTTTTCATACAGGTAAGACGTCAAGTAAATACTTTGTTCAATCCTTTATACTAGGTCTTCGCCAACGGATGTCTTAATCTAACATGAAAGTTACTATATGTGGAATAATGATTAAAATAATAAATCTGAAAGTTCTATTGCTGAAATCACGATTAGGATGTCCAGTATATAGTCATATCTCGTATAACGTGCGAATAGTTGTTTTAATTAGATTAGGTCTTACTAGTTTAATGATCAGACTTGACATGTCCATAGTTATGACTCTTGTCTAATTGTAACAAGAAATTTAATACTGTGTGGAATAATGCTAATGTTTAATGTCCTCAATCACGAGTAGGATATCTAGTATATAGTCACATCTCGCAATTTGCTACTAACTTGTTTTTATAAGATTAGATCTTAGATTAATCATCAGACTTGACTTGTCCATAGTTGCGACCCTTGCTTCGTAAATATTTTGCAAACATAATAGGTTAATAGCAGGTGGTGCTGCTTTCTGATTGCTGAGTTATGTATAGCTCTGTCCTTACCTGAATTTTGGCTTTTCTATTGAGATTCTTTCGGTTATTTGTTCTCTATCACCTTTTACACGTTTTTCGGTTAATGATCTGCACTGATGAGACATAAGTTGTCGAAATGTGTAATGCAGAAAATAAATGAACAGTAACTTCGGTAATTTGTTATTTATGTAAGCAGTTCAGTTCCATTTTTATGACTGATTGTAAATCTTGGATTTCATATGGTACGCTTCCCTTTACTTCAAAGAACAATAAAAAGTTAAGTTATTAATACAATATGTTTCAAGCTATAAGAGTTATATTTTTTTATGATTAAATTATTAAATCATCGTATTTGAACAAGAACAAAAAAGAATAAAGGTAAATTTTTAATTTAAACCAAAACAACCAATCAATGGATGAAGATCTGTTCATTCTCTGCTTTAGTAGTAAATGTTAGGCTTGTGATATGATTGTATTTTTTGTCATTTATAGCCACCGGGCTCCTGTCCTTGGGTGTTCTCGTTTTTGTCAGATGTTTGAACTTTGATTAATGTAATTCGCTTTTATTTTTCGAATTATTTTACGAAAGGATGTGGAGTAAATGAACATGTATCATTACACATATGTTTAATTAAATGAGCTTTATGGCCATTTCAGAAATGAATTCATCATCAGCAGCACTAGAACCTAAACATGGTAGATGTCCTTGGTACTGGATTTGGCCTCCTATTTCGATATTTTTTTGTAAAGAGTACTTCCTTTTTTTAACTACTTTTGGATTATGGCTTTTCCATATAATTTGATTCAAATGCTGCTGATGAGAGGTTGCTCCATGAAACATGTATACAGCATATCGAAATCTATAATGTTTTTTGCAACTTCGGTGTTTTTGTTTTTTTTTCCTTTTAAAATTTACATAAATTTAGATAAAAGTTATAAACAAAGTGTACACATGAGATATAATAGTTATGCGTTTCGTAGGTAATTAATTCCAATTTTGCAGCAAAATAAAAATAAATATTGCACAGGTCAGTTAGAGTTCATTGGAGTGAAATAACAAATCAAGGAGATATGTTTAATCCATATCTTTTAGATAATAAATAAATAGAACCAAGTGTCCCTAGTGTATGTAAAGATAAAAAACTCATTTGTTATTAGATCTTATCAAGTATCATGGTCATAACATTAAAACCATTAGATCTTCAAATTTATAATCTAATCTGAACTAATAGGTCCATAGGGACATTACCACAAACAATATTATGGTATTATTTTACATTTAGACATTACAGGCAATACAAATTTGAAACCAATTAAGTAAATATCATTTCGTTTAATCTTGTAGATTAATAGCACAAATAGTGTAGTTTCAGTTGATTTACAGTACATCTGTGGCCAAACTATTGATACTTATTAAATCCAATTACTTAATTATGAAAGAGAGTTCTTCTCTACAAAGTGATGGAATAAAAACGGAGGGGCGAAGAAGTTTGTTTGATATGGTGATCACTTACGTGATAACCGTGGTAACCCAAAAATTTTCCACACATTCAATTTTCTTTAGATATGCAATATGAAACAATTGTGTACTGATATATTTCTTGAAAAAATCATGAAAACTTTCACCTTAAGATATTTGGTTTATAGTTCACAGAAACATCCATATCTTAGGGGTCTTAGATACTGTCCAGATATCACAATGAATCGTGTACTACTGTACTGTTGATGTATAAGCATTGGCATAAAAAGACTATAAATTGCCAAACTTCTTCATAGAAACTTTAAGACCTAAATATGAAAGAATAATGATCATAAGCATGCAGTAAGTGTTGATTTTCAGCATGAAAAAAAGCTTCATTCAGTTTCATCTAAATGAAAATCCTAACCTTCAATTTAAAAAAGAACTGGAAAATTATAGGTCCTCCACTCGTATGACTTTTTAAAAATTTAATTATTTCACTGTTCCATTTTTTTGCAATGTAAGGAACAATTGCATAAAAAGTTAAAAAGTCTTAATTTTCCTCAATTCTTAACGTCAAGCAGAAATAATTACCCCCCCCCCTTTTCCCAAAATCTGACTTTCATGTGTAATATTCTAAAGATGCCATTCAAAACCTAGCCATTTTAATGTAAGCCCTTTGGTGTATTTCATTAAAGGAGTGTACTTTCATGAAAACATTGATATTTTATTTCTATTACTGATAAATATTTTAAATATTATTATTAATGTTTCGTTTTATTCATACCAATCAAAAGAAGAATTTGTGGAGAAAAGGGAGTTTCCCCGAATCTGCGACCTCAACCCCTTGATTACTCATCGTATTTAGACATCATGAACAATACACATAATAAACATAGGTACATAAAATCTTGTCACATTACTTTTTATCAATATTCGTTTGACGACTTCCACAGAAATGTGTGTCAATAGAAAGAGTAGTCACATTTGTCTTTTCTGACTTGATAAGTAAATAGACTGAAGTTGCAGTGTCATGTTTGCAAGAATTGTATGTAAACACACTATGGAAACTTGTTCAATGCCGTTTGGCGTCCAATATTTGCATGAATGGGCTTCTGAATAGAGCATAGAATGTAGTTCGTTCGTTTATTTGTATAATAATAATATTTTCACTGGTGTGTTTGAATCTGTCTTTTTTATACGCTTGACTAATGACGGACGTATTATGGTATACCAATCCCCGATTGTCCGTCCGTCTGTCTATCTTTCCGTCCGTTTCATATGTCGCGCCCTTACTTGACAACCATTTGGCCAATTCACTTCAAACTTTGCAGAGGTATTTGGTATAATGACTTCACGATCTGTATACTTTTTCGTGAATATTCGAAGTTTTCTTGCAGGAGTTATGGGACTTTATTCGTCAATTTTAAGGCAATTTATTACACGTTTTGCTCTAACTTGACAACTCTTCGACCAATTCACTTCAAACTTTGTAAAGATATTGGAAATGATAGCCTCATGATCTGTAAACTTTTTCGTTAAATTTCGATTTTTCTTGAAAGAGTTATGGAATTTTTTTCGTTAATTCTTAGGCAATTTTTCATATATCGTGTTCTAAATTGACAATCCTATGGCCAATTCATTTCAAACTTTGTAGAGGTATTGGATATGATGGCTTCATGGTCTGTATACTTTTTTGTGAAATTTAGATTTTTCTTGCAAGAGTTATGGGACCCTATGTTTCAAATTTTAGGCAATTTTATACATTATGCACTCTAACTCATTAATATTTTGCTTACCCTTCCGGAACACCAGATGTCACTCCCGGTTTTCATGGGAGTTCACACTATGAGTGCCTTGGTTTTTAATGTCGTCTTTTTATTTCCGTGCGTGTAGCTGTCTCACGTCCTTTGTTTTATCTTTGGTTTTCTCTGTTCCCGTTTTTGCCATGTCTTCGGATTTCGATTTTTGTAGTCTTCCTTTCCCCTTTTCCTTCGGTATTCTACTGCCGTTGTTTGATCAGCTCACTTCAAACTTTGCAGATTGATATATATTATTAAAGAGATATCACGCTTAATTCGGCAGTCATAGGTGCATTCTAAATTGAAAGCCACTTTCTTTACTCACTTAAAGTTTTAAGGGGTGACGATGGGCGTATCATGCGACTAGGCGCAGCTGTTTATTATAAATATTGACGAATTTTGAGATTAAAGAATCAGTAATTTCGGTATTTAGTTATTTGCTTTCGGGTTGTGTTGAAATAAGAAAGAATCCGAGNAAAAAAAAAAAAAAAAAAAAAAAAAAAAAAAACACACACACACACACAAAACAAACAAACAAAAAAGAGAAAAAGTTGAAGATTGGGATATTTGGGTTATTTTGTCAATTGTGAAATTAACCATAGTTGCAATTGTGACTACAGAAGTTTAACGGTCGTCAGCGTGTTTTGACAGACAGCTACAATGTTTCTATTATACGGATGAGAATAAATATCTTTAGATCAAGAGAAGATACCTGACTGACAGACACCGACTGTGACCACTCAGCACTTTTCACTGTTAGTGTGACGGGTGCCACGCATGGAGCAGATCGTGCTTACCCTCCTAGTGCACCTGATTTTTAGGGGTTCACATTGCTTGTGCTCAAGTTTTGTGGCGTTCTTGTCCATTTTTATTTATTTGTTTTGTCTGTGTTATTCTTGTTCAATTCGTGTTACATATTGCCGTGTTTTTGGCTATTGGATCCTTTTTGCCTCAGTATTTGTTTGCTTAGGTATTACATCTATGTAAAAAGGAACAGTAGAATACATGGCTTTAACTAAATGTTCATATTTTTATTTTGCAAATTGATCATTTCACCATTTCACCGTTTTGGATTAATTTCATTAAATAGTTGAAATTACTTACACTGATTGTCTGTCAGTATCTAGTCGGTAATTTTCTAGCTTAATTAGATTCTTCCGTAAATGGAACTTTCGAGTTGGATGCAAGAGTTTGTTTTTAAAAAGAAGAAATTAGCAGTAAATGTACATATGACAAGATTGTATGTTAAGAGAAATATAGTTGACCGAAATACTCAATAAAATCTTAATCTTGGCTGTAAAACGTGAATTTGCTAAAGGTAAAATCGGAGGTCACATGAAATCAATGTTCCATGCATATAAATATTAAATATTTGCTCATCATTCATAAATCAGAATGTACATTATTATCTCATGTGTACACTTTGTTCAATTACTATTATCTAAATTTATGTAAATTCTAAATCATTAGGATGAACTCCTTCCATCGTAGTTTTGTCCTTAGCTATATTTGATATTACTTATTATTCGGATTTCATTTGGTTTTATGCATTTGAAACATTTTTGNAATTATGGATTTCCTTTGTTTGGGTTCTAGTGCTGCTGATGAGGAATTAATTTCCGAAATGGCCATACAGCTCATTAAAATTATTGCAGTTGGAGTTAACATATGTGTTATGGTCTCATGTTCATTTACTCCATATCCTTTCGTAAAATATTTAATACAGGAGTTTGTCTTTTATTGCAGTGTGGAGTTGGTAAAACTATTCCCCGTGGTAGAGATGTATGCTCTTTATTTTTCTTAGATATGGTGTACTTGTACATGAGATATTATCTCATGTGTACACTTTGTTCAATTACTATTATCTAAATTTATGTAAATTCTAAATCATTAGGATGAACTCCCTCCATCGTAGTTTTGTCCTTAGCTATATTTGATATTACTTATTATTCGGATTTCATTTGGTTTTATGCATTTGAAACATTTTTGAAATTATGGATTTCCTTTGTTTGGGTTCTAGTGCTGCTGATGAGGAATTAATTTCCGAAATGGCCATACAGCTCATTAAAATTATTGCAGTTGGAGTTAACATATGTGTTATGGTCTCATGTTCATTTACTCCATATCCTTTCGTAAAATATTTAATACAGGAGTTTGTCTTTTATTGCAGTGTGGAGTTGGTAAAACAATTCCCCGTGGTAGAGATGTATGCTCTTTATTTTTCTTAGATATGGTGTACTTGTACATGAGATATTATCTCATGTGTACACTTTGTTCAATTACTATTATCTAAATTTATGTAAATTCTAAATCATTAGGATGAACTCCCTCCATCGTAGTTTTGTCCTTAGCTATATTTGATATTACTTATTATTCGGATTTCATTTGGTTTTATGCATTTGAAACATTTCTGAAATTATGGATTTCCTTTGTTTGGGTTCTAGTGCTGCTGATGAGGAATTAATTTCCGAAATGGCCATACAGCTCATTAAAATTATTGCAGTTGGAGTTAACATATGTGTTATGGTCTCATGTTCATTTACTCCATATCCTTTCGTAAAATATTATATTACGGCATATTGCCGCTGTAGCTTCCGCCATAAAATGTACCATGATGATAATTAACAAATATTAACGATTCACTTTTGCTATGTGAAAATTAAGTTGCCATAGTTAAGATATTTTGACAAAACGAATTGCCATATGATACATTTCATGAATTCAATTACTATGCGTGCAGGAAAGTGAAATTGCTGTCGGAAAATGTCTCAACAATATATAAGGTACAAAATATAGCAGACTTGTACTTTACCCACGATCTCACTTGTGCGTACTACTGCAAACTCGCACTTTCAAGAAAGCACAACTGCAATAGAAGATTGGCATAAAAAATCGCTACTCTTTGGATATAGAAATTTCGTAAATGACAATATAAGTGGATAAGACTCCTTTCTACATACAGAGGACAAACATAGATACACAATAAAACTGCATCCCAGTTGTTTTCGTTTTTTTCATCTATATGTCAGTAAGATATAAAGAGCCTCGAGATGTATTCGAATTCATGAAAAGAAAACAAAAATATTACAATTAAACATGTTTTTGTGGTTTCATATATAAAAATACAACGACTAACATTTATACGAATTCATTTACAGACAAGACGTTTTAAAGGAACGGACCATTTAATTATAAAAGGGGGCTGGAATTGAAAAAAAATATTGGAATGTTCCGTTTGCAGAAAAAAAATCTGGCCTTCAGTTTTGCGCTAAAAATTTCATAATGCACAATGTCCATAAGAAAAAGTAAGCCTTAAGAGTGTTTATCGGAAAAAATGGTAATAAAAATATGCCCGGTGTGAAAATCCAAGCTCCAAGCTCATCCCAAAATCTAACAGCTTATGCCTTCGTAAACACTTTCAAAATATAAAATTTCCGAACTTTACCGGGACCGCGATTTTTTGAAAAAGCATGTCGAGGACTGATGGATATTCCGACTGAAAATAAAAAAAATCGGGATGAGTTCCGATTCGATATTGCAATGTTCCGTCTGCAGCAAAGTTTTTCTTAATTGTTATTATTAAAACACATAAAAACAAAACCGTGAAAAAAATACTCTTATGTTAAAAAATTGTGAAAGAAAATTGGACCAGAAATGATTTCTAATTAATTTTTGAAACAGTATTCGTTTTTGCATAATAATAACACGTACAGATAGAAGTTACAGTAGGGAACTGACCTTTTCCCATAGCTATACATATATTACTTTTATTTTAACAATAACCAACATAAAAGGCCATTGCAAACGCTAATTTTAAATTTTGACATAATTTTCTTTTATCTCAGGATTAGCCATTATTTCCTTTCTGTTGAATGAAATGCTGATCTTGCCGTGTCACCTTTTTCACGTCTACAGTGTTCGAACGTAATCGGAGGGAGGTAACTCTTACCGTGACGTTCATGTAGTAACGTCTCACCTTAATTTCCAATAGTCTAAGGGGAGTTAATTGCAAACACAGAAAAGGGCTTTCCGGGAATATGACGTCGATAAATTAACGTCATAAAGCTATTTCTAATGTTTTATGAGAAAAGGTAATTGCTTCTAACAGATTTAGATGACTTTGTTTGGGTACCGGTGATAAATTTGTTGAATCTTGCATTTTTAGGATATACTCTGAATACCAATTTTGCTTTTGCCACACAACATCATAAAATCGACAAAACATGAAGGTTCTAAAACTATTGTAACTTTGACATTTCTGTTCGGTAATATTGTTATTAACTCCAAATGACATTATTATTGGACAATTTCATCCAATTTTACCAGTATATGTACTACATTTAGAAGAAAAGGACATTATTTCTCATGTGAAATTATTTTTCTGTAAATATTGAAAACTTAAACTTTGTTTTTCTGTTAGTACATGTATGCTACCGACTAGACTAGAAATTCTTTCTCCATTATTTTTGAACGCTGAATTTGATTTATCTTAAAAAAACGCCAAAATAATCAATCGTTAACCTCAATTTGCATGGAAACAAGACTGTTGACCCAACATTTTCTTGTCATTTTTGGAATCATTAGTACTTGCTTAACAACATGCAATGTACCTAAATATTCTGAAAATGACAATAAAACAAGAAATTGTTGGATATGCCATGAATTTAGGCGTGAGGATTTTGACATCCCTATACTTCTTCTTTCCTTTCTGAACATTTGTATCTCCCATGCGTATGGAGCGTATATTTCACAGCTGAATCGTTATTTTAGAGCTTGTAGTTCATACAGTGACTTTGTACAAATAAAAATTGCACTTTCATAAAAACTACTAAGTCAGGGATATGTTCAGCATTCGTTATTTCGTCCCTTCAAAAAAATTTATGACCGTCACCACGACATTATAGATACTTAAGAAATGTCTGTTTTATAAATGAGAACCAACCTTTTCATGACTTCCCAGATTAGCCATTACCGATTTAAACCACTGAAAGGGACGGGTGCTGCATACAGAGCAGGACATGCTTCATGGAGTTAGTGGTCTACCTGTATTGGGTTTTATTCGTATGTTTATTATACTATAGGGACAGATAAAGGGGAGATTTGGGTACCCATAAACAGGTTTAACCCTACCGCTGGCTTTTGCTAGTGCCGGTACCAAGTCCGGCTGTCCCGAGTTCTTATCGTTGTCTATGTTTGTCTTTTGTATTATTCGTGTTCTTCATGTGTAGTTCCATAGCAGATTGTGGCATGCAATTATAATTTTCAGCCATTGTAGGTGTTTCCTGTTATCCATTTTTTACATTTACCCTTTACGAACACCTGATGTCACTCCCGGTTTTTATTGGTTTCACACTGTTAGTGCTTTATTTTTGTGTTGTCTTGTATATCAAATGTTAGATTTTATTATCGTCTTCGTAAGTGATGTTTGTGGTACCGATTTTTTCTTGTTATTGTTTGTTTGACAAAAAAAATTACAGAAGCTTTTCAAATTTGTACGTTGGCACAGTTTGAGGGCTAGAGAAGTATCGTACTTACCATGGATTTTTATTTGTTTCGTGTAAGGGTTAGAATGACACAATTTGAATTAATTTTATCGTGCTTATGACATAGCCATTTCGATAACTTCTGTTCTTCAGTTAAGATCAAATCAAAAACAGAAATATGTGTAAAAGCTGACGGGAAAACAAATCACCAACTGGATCTAAATAGAACAGCAAAAACATTCTACATGTAAGGACAGAGCTATGCAAGAATGAGCTACTCAGAATTTAAATGAATCATTTACCAAACAGATATCTAATAAATGCCTCACGCAATGTATTATCGGTGTTGTATATGGGACACCCTCATGCTTACTATTACGAAACACCTTGTAGCACCAGTTTTTTAAGAGTTCTTAGGTTAATGCTTTAGTTTAGAGTGTTGTGTTTGTGGTGTAAATGTGTTTTGTGTGTGCGTAATGTCTTTAGTCTTCTGTCTTTTGGTGTTTTCGTTTTTGCCTCGTCTACGCACTTTGATTTTTGCAATCTTGCGTTTTGTTCATTCGGTATTCTACTTCCGTTCTTTAGCTCTTTTGATTGCTTTTCTAAGTTTGGGAAGGGTTGTAGATGCTAGCTTACTTTTGTTTCTCTTTGTAATTTGCTATGTACATGTATGGGATAACTGACACGAATTAAAAAAAATATTAAGGTAGATAGACCCTGTTGCACTGCGCTATTCAATTGCCCATAAGAAAAATAAAGATTCGGACACGGGTTTAGTTTGATTTTCGAACCGAAACAGTAATTTGATGGTTTTTCCTTTGTGACGTCATAATTGAATTACAGATTTGAAACGTCATATTTCATTTACTTTGTCGCAAATTAACTCCCTTTCCCTATATAATGTTTAAACCGGAAACGTTATGAAAAAGAAAGGAAATGGGGTAAATGTCAAGGAGACAACATCCCATATCCAGGTTAAAATGACCCCAAAACAAAGCATCTAGGGGTCACCGTACGTTCTTCAACGCAGTGAGGAACCTCACACCATATAGCAAGCCCTAAATGGCCCCAAAAAGGTAAAAAAATGAATAAATCAATGGAAACAAACCACGTTGAAAGCATGATAACATATACATTTTTATTGTAACAAATGAATTACATCATAAACTATCTGTTTATATATCTGAACATACTGTTCATAAAAATTCATCAAATTCTCATGGATAAAAAGTTCATTCTGTTAAGCTAAAAATCGCTTTCCATATTTTGCCCGTGCTTTCTATGTGATTTAGGTGTAAAAATGGCTAAAATTAAGCAAACTTTGATTTCAATTCTAGAAAAAGCAAGCAAGGTGACCCATACTTTTTATTACAAATTTCGGCTAAGAGGGATTGGTTCTTCAATTGTGCCGACTTACAACAAAATCTCATATATTACTGTCTATTTACCTTAAGCATCAATAAAAAACATGGTTGTAAACCGGAGTGTAAATTTGGACCATTTCAGTAATGTTTATGTGATCTTTATTATTGCAAATGTAAGTCCTCAGTTAATGACAAATTATTCCATTCCGTCATTTCACCCAAGTACCGAATTCAAAACATGGAACTGCTAACTACATATCAAAACTCCAAAAACTTAAGATTTAACTCTTCTCTTAGTAGATTATAATGTGTTTTTTGCTGTATTCCGACTTGACTGGGATTCTTGTAACCTTTTCCGAAAATGACAATAATTATCCCAATGTGCCTTTTGGTAATGCTGAAATCATCTTTGAACGATATGACCCTTAGTTGTGACATTTGCGTTTTTGTCCATAAACATTTTATTTTTACAAGAAAAGCAAGCACCCAATGCCCTTCAAACATTTGTTATGAACTTGTTTTTGTTGAAACTGAATTGTCAAGAAAACGTCTCGCTGTTCATTTATTCTTATTTCTCTTTCATTTATTTTTCACTGTGTGACAGAAATATAGATACATGATTTTATTTTAATACAAAAAATAACATCATACATCTTTTCAAATACTGTCAATTAGTTTCTCTGCCGTTATAAATATGATTTATTCTTTCTTTATCAAGTTCGTTGACCTTTTATTGCTGTTTTGAACAGAATAACAATTGATGATTGTAAACACACGCAACGCATACCATTTGATCACCACCAGCAATGAAATAGAAACTCTAGCATGTCAAGAAATCTGCCATATTTAATCCACATACTTAGTAAGGAAATGTCATGATTTCTTACATTCATGTTGATATCATGGTGTGTAAATAGAATTGATGCGTTCTTTGTATTGTCCAGTTCATTTATATTGTTTAATGTCAAGTGCTTTTGTACCGAAATATTCAATTACAAGAAGCGAAGCTACTGTGAATATTTCTTTCAGGTTGAAGAATTGGAATTCCTGTATCGTATCCATCTTGCATGCAGTTCATAGTAAAAATAGGCTTGAATTAAATACATTTTTTCAATATTTTAATAAAGATATTATTTTCTTTTATTCTATTTAATTTATAACCTTACTTGCAATATCTACATTTAACAAAATTTTGTTTAAAATTAAGGACTATCTCCTCTCTCACAAAGCTCTGTCCATACATGATTTTGGCTTTACTATTTGGGTCATATTGGTAATTTGTTCTCTGTCACATTTTATGTTTACACATAAATTGGTATATGGATTTCCAAATGTTTTGATTTTATCTGCACCGAAGAGACATAAGCTGTCGAAATGCGTATATGCAGAAACTGAATTTACAGTAACTTCGGTATTTGTTATTTATTTACACTGGGCCGATGCCTCTGCTGGTGGACTGTTTGTCCACAAGGGTATTCACAACCCAGTAGACAGTATTTCGAAGCTGGCCCGAAAATAGTTTTTATTTGGAAATTTGCAACATCAAAACTTAACAAAATTTAGATCAAAACTAAGGACTATCTTCCTCTCGAAAAGCTCTGTCTTTTGCTGAGTTTGGCTTTACTATATTCAGTTCATATTGGTAATTTGTTCTCTGTCAGCTTTTACACATATTTCGGTTATATTGATTGTTTTGATTTTATCTGCAATGAGGAGACATAAGTTGTCGAAATGCGTATATGCAGAAACTAAATTTACAGTAACTTCGGTATTTGTTATTAATAACCACTGGGTCATGCCTCTGCTGATGGACTGATAGCCCTCGAGGGAATTCACAAAATTTTGTTCAAAACTAAGGACTATCTCCCTCTCGCAAAACTCTGCCCAAACCTGATTTTGGCTTTACTATTTGGGTCATATTGATAATTTGTTCTCTGTCAGCTTTTACACATAAATTGGTATATGGATTTCCAAATGTTTTGATTTTAGCTGCACTGAAGAGACATAAGTTGTCGAAAAGCGCATATGCAGAAACTAAGTTGTTATTTAAATTACTATATAACAGACATAGGTTCATTCGTACCATATTGTAATTATAAATGAATCTTGGAAATCTTAAAGTTATCTAAATAATGGAAATCTGAGATACATGGTAGCACCAAGCCAAGGGATAACGTTTTTATTGTTGTTCTTGACCTTGAAGTTACCATGAGGCCTCCAACAATGAGACATTCAACAATGATCCTTGTTCATTGTGATTGAAAGGATGCTGAGTAAATGCACATGAGACAAGTCTCTACAAATACATGTTATGAACATGCAAAGGAACAACGCTTTTATTGTTGTTCTTCATCACCTCAAAGCAAGTTCAAGACGGCCCGTATTGCCCCCTGGTATCGGTTTGAGCGGAATTCTTTGCTTGTCTGTTTTGTCATTGACATGTTTTCTCCATTCGTTTAAAAAATGTTGGCGTTTTTCTTTTTCTTTTTTTTTGTTTTGTTTTGTTTTTTTGTTTAATCTTGATTTTTATGCTTTCTTCATATTTGCTTCTATTAAGGTCACAGGATACCAAATGAGAACAATTTCGATTGCCACGAAATTTTGTATATATTATCATTTTAATATGTTACATCAGAAAATGAAATTCAATTAGGGGGTCACCGTGCTTTTTTCCGCGTTATTTTCAATTGAAAATGCCATTTTCGGTGCCAAATTTTACAAAGACAACTAGGGAAAATCCACATCTTGAGCTCAAAATTTCTGGTTTTTGTAACTTTTCTGTATGTCAGAATATACGAATATGAACTAAAAACTAACAAAACGTAGATCTCAGCCTCGCCAATCCATATCTATAAAGAAAAACATGTCACCGTCCTAAATTTTTGAGATATAGCCTGCAAAAGATGGTCTTTACGACGAAATATGTGTAAAATCGGCATGACGTTGATGACGCTATAAATGCATCTCTTCATAACTTGAAATTTGATGTAGACCTTTTTACACCTTTTGCTTACAAAGTTTTGTTTTTCGGGTAATTGATATTTAAAGAGAGAGGCAATTCTTTTTTTCTTAGGTAGCAAGTTATTTTTACTTTAACCTATGGAATGGGGTTGGGGTTGGTGCAGTAGAAAATGGTAAGGATTGAGAATAGAGAAGACTGGAAAGACGAAAGATAGTGATATAAAAATGGTTATCTTGAGGAAGGGGGCGCATATAGGAGAGAATGAATAGTTGGCAAAGGGGAAATGTAAAGAATGCAATGGTTATAAAACAATGGGGCATCAACACGAAAGAAAAGATCGGTAAATTACCAGCTGTTCGCCCCTCGAAATTTGACGCTTGAAAATGCATATTCGCCAAAACTGATACTACCTATATATATACAGTGTTTCGAGATTATTATTATCATACATTCCAATGCATGAGAGAGATACGATGATTTGTTTTCCCGGGGGAATAACATTTCCCGATGGCATCGACTGAGGGGATATATGATTCTCCGACAATCTTCAAACCCCCGCCCCATGCATTGGAAAGTAATAATATTTTATGGGCCTCTTTAATTTATTTCATTACTCTGTTTTATAGAAATAAGGATTCAAAGTTCACCACAGTTAGGAAAGGTGCACTGCTTTTGCTGTGAATAATTATTATCTAATCGATATTTTAAAAGTTCAAGACAATACAAATAAAAAAAAAGTGTAAAAGAAGTTTGTGAAAAGACTGAAAACTAACGTGACATTGTTAAGCCTACAACAAATAGATTTCTAGATTCTCATCTGATTTTCTACAAAAAATGTCCGGATGGAAGTTTTTAATGTTGTTTCCGTTCTCTAGACCTACAAAGAGCAGCTTCTAAAGTCTGATTTTCTGAGTCCCCGTAAGTTCCCTCAAGCGAAGGTATATATACGAAATATGTGAACAACTGTCTTTGGAGAATGCTACATTTTGTACGTGGTCCAGAACACTAGACTTTGTTATTTTTGGAAAGGCTAATTTTTCATGTGCTTTTATTATCAGGAAAATACAGCTTGAAACAATATTGTCGCAATAAGCAACTAAATTAATATTGTCGCATTAAGCAACTAAAATAATATTGTCGCAATAAAAAACTAAAATAACATTGTCGCAATAAGCAACTAAAATAATATTGTCGCAATAAGCAACTAAAATAATATTGTCGCAGTAAGCAACTAAAATAATATTGTCGCAATAAGCAACTAAAATAATATTGTCGCACTAAACAACGCAATAAACAACTAAAATAATATTGCCCCAATAAGCAACTAAAATAATATTGTCGCAATAAGCAACTAAAATAATATTGTCGCAATAAGCAACTAAAATAATATTGCCGCAATAAGCAACTAAAATAATATTGCCCCAATAAGCAACTAAAATAATATTGTCGCAATAAGCAACTAAAATAATATTGTCGCACTAAACAACTAAAATAATATTGCCCCAATAAGCAACTAAAATAATATTGCCCCAATAAGCAACTAAAATAATATTGTCGCAATAAGCAACTAAAATGATATTGTCGCAGTAAGCAACTAAAATAATATTGTCGCAATAAGTAACTAAAATAATATTGTCGCACTAAACAACGCAATAAACAACTAAAATAATATTGCCCCAATAAGCAACTAAAATAATATTGTCGCACTAAACAACGCAATAAACAACTAATTAATAATATTGCCCCAATAAACAACTAAAATAACATTGTCGCAATAAGGAACTAAAATAATATTGTCGCAATAAACAACTAAAATAACATTGTCGCAATAAGCAACTAAAATAATATTGTCGCAATAAGCAACTAAAATAATATTGTCGCACTAAACAACGCAATAATATAGGGTTATAGAATGGGATTTTTCATATTGGTCCTGTATTATGTCCAAGAACGGTCGTATTGGGCCGAGGAGAGCCGTATTGGGCCGAGGCAACGCCGAGGCCCAATACGGCTGTCCGAGGCCCAATACGACTGTCCGAGGACATAATACAGGGCCAATGTGAAAAATAACATTCTATGACGCCTTTATTAAATAGTTATGTAAATCTATGCTATCAACGACATCAAATGGGCGAAGGACTTGTTAGTCAGTTTTTT
>MJUU01028692.1:100553-111470 GCA_002080025.1 Modiolus philippinarum
TTTTTTTCATATATGACGGCGTGGGTAAACATTGAGATGTCCGTCAGCCTACACAGGAGTCGGAAATTTTATTAATATTTCAAGTTAAAATATGAAGCCCTACACACTGAAGTTTCATGAACGTAGTGCGGATTTCGAGACGTTTCGGCCTAAAACACTTCGGCCATATGAAATTTCGGCCATGTGTAATTTCGGACTTGGACGTTACGGCCCTGTCGTAAATATGAGCTGAAAGTGTTGGATAACTGTATGAAACCTCGGTAAATGATATAAAATACCGGGATAAAATATTAGTCATTACATGTACTTTTATGAACTGATCTCGGTGTTAGTCGCTCCCATTACTATACTATACTTCCATTTAGTCGCTCCCATAGCTGTATCCCAACATTCAAAAGCAACATTTACTCGTGACACACGTCATGAGAAAAGAACTTGACTATCTTGTATTTTGTAATAAGGATTAAATTGAAGGTGCAGAAGTTTGTCCTAGCTTGGGGTTAGATATACTAAAGGTGTGTACTTAATAACGACACAGAGTGCCCAATTTAAAGGATCAAAGAATTCATCTGGAATCAAGCAAACAAAATGTAATCAAAACATAAAACCCATATATTATTTTGTTTTCATCATTATAAAAAACATGTAAATGCATTTTAAAATATTTCAACAACATTTTAAGTAACAGGAAATTGCATAATAAATAAGTAAGGTACATAAGCAAGATGTCTTCATTGAAATCACAGATAGCCCATCAGGACTATGACCGAAACGTCCAAGTCCGAGGTTACACTATGGCCGAAACGTCCTGCTACCGTAGTGCGTTCGTTTCACTCACTACGTTCGTGAAACTTCAATGTGTGTGGCTTAATTTAACTTGAAATGAAGTATTGATAAAATTTCCGACTCCTGTGGTCAGCCACGCAAATGATTCAAGTTCAAATTCAGCGAGTGGTGGTTACCTGAAAAAAGTTTAACTATTCTGATTTTTGTAGCATTTTGTGTTGAAATCTGATTGTTGACATGTTTGAATACTATGATATTTCATATTAAACATCACTGAACTATCAAAGTATTTTTCAGAATGTCAACAAACCAGCGTTGTCATTGATGTCCACTTCTGCAAATTGAATGTAGAAATACGGGATTAGATCCCGGAAATGAAACTGAATTTCCGTTTTAAAATAAATAGTAATAACATGTACGATTGGTTTACATTTTAGCAGTCTAGCAGGCTATTCACATGTTCTGTTCATGATGTTGCCGCCATTTTGTTGAAGATTTAATGAACCGGAAGTCCGTATTTGGCCTGGCCGTATTGGCCCAGTAAACACGTATTGGGCCAGTAAATCCATATTGAGCCAGTAAATCCGTATTGGGCCTGTTTGGCCGTATTTGTCCAGTAATCCTATCTATATTTGCTCTAATCATTTTGTATTGCATAGACAATTTTAATCATATTTTACATAACTTTTTAATAAACAACTAAAATAATATTTCCCCAATAAGCAACTAAAATAATATTGTCGCACTAAACAACGCAATAAACAACTAAAATAATATTGCCCCAATAAACAACTAAAATAACATTGTCGCAATAAGCAACTAAAATAATATTGTCGCAATAAGCAACTAAAATAATATTGCCCCAATAAGCAACTAAAATAATATTGTCGCAATAAGCAACTAAAATAATATAGTCCCAATATAAAACGATGACAGTAGGGTATTTCTTATATATTTCACGGATTTCCCGTGAGTGCAGCCCGTAGTCTTAGGCCGTCTTTGGTCGAGGAATTTTTATTGTTCCAAGTGTCGAATAAGAGTATGTTCTCGTGTTATTCTGCTCTAACGCCAAGAACATTCATATTTGTATCAATATGGCTGCCATCGGAAAGATAAAATGGAAAATTTAAGAAAGCAAATAAATAAAGTGTTAAAAAGACGTGAGACAGTCTTGTAAATTTGACTGACGACAGTAGTTCTGCTTGGCACCCAATGCTTATTATTTCAACCACGGGGATGGGTATTCAATCAAATAAAAAATATACAGATGTAATGTGTTGAATTATGTAAAGAGACTAAACTATTTTAAAGCTCCGAGTATAAATAAAACTTTCATTTTCCATATCATAAATTTGATGCAAGATACAACTTTGATTCTTGTAGCCTTTAAACGGGCTGTTTGTCTATAACTGATTTCTTTATTTTCATTCTCTACGCCGGATACTTTTCTGCTGTTTACACAATCTGCCTCTGTTGTCTGCCCGAGTGGTCTCGCTACATTCTTTCATCTAAATAGGATTAACAGAATTGTTAAATTTTGCATGTTCCTATCGTAGGCCATTCAATGGTCCGAGTGTACAATGGTACCTGACAACATCTGTTGCTGTGTCCGCATTACGTATGTAAAAAAACCGGCATATGTTCTGGCTGGCTTTATTGATGTATATTGACAAGTCCGGAGACCTGCTGCCTCCTACGCGAGGGATTTGAAGCGTTTTATATGCCAATGGTACGGCTTGCACTGGTACATCGCTTTCTTTTCCGCCATCTTTGATCTCGAGTTGTTCTTGTCACTCCTGCAAAAATGGGGAGTGAAATTTTGCCCGCGAACATCGTTCTCGGGTTGATGTTTGTGCCGTTTTGGCGATCTTTTGACACGAGAACGTTGTACTCGGATTAAAAATTCCTCGCCCAAAGACGCCAGTGTTGGAGCCCACATTCCTAATGTTGGAGCCTGGTGATCGAAGTTCGATAAAGGTTGGAGCTCGGAGCTCAAAGCCCTTGATACATTCACCATGTATATAAAGATAGTAAAATGAGATTTAGTGACTATACAATGTTCAATATTAACGACAGTCATTCAGAAAACCGGTGGGGTTTCAATAATAACCCAACTTGCTAAACACTCAAAAGATGAACATAATATTTTCAAAATTGATTTTTTTTTCTTAAAAATGACGCTTAAATCAACATGGTACTTTTACACAGACTGTTCAAAATAATAAGTTAATTAACAGACCACACATGCAGTTATGTCTTGTTTTTAACTGATGAATCCTTTGATTATCTGAATGACGGATTGTGACATTATTACTAGTAACAATCTCGATGTATCATTTTTTGTTTTTGTGAAGGAACAATTTACTGATGTTGGACTGAGTTTTTTCGTGTTTTTTTTTTTTTTGGAGATCATTTTGATCTTTTCAATTCGCATTTGTATTTGACTACTGATTTTATTAACACACTAGGTCTTGTATATTTTATCCACCTTTGATATTTCCGTCCTATTAGGAGAGTAAAAACATGTACATTGTTATGTTACAAAAACATGGTACCAAATGGATGAAAGATGTTGAAACCTAATCTGTAGGTGGGGAAGTGGTGTTAAATAGAACAATAGAAATTGTTTTAATGAAGTAGAAATGTTACATTTTGGATTGTTTACCATAGATGCATAATTATAAAAGTTATTTCCAATGAAAAAATACTTATATTTTTCATTCCTTTATTTTTAATTTATATGAAAACAACATAGATTGCCGCAGGTGAACGCATAGATGCATATACGATGCACAAATCGGCATAAAAGATCAAGTTAGTGTCTGTCTTTCAAAGTGGATCCCCAAAAAGGCCACCCTTAGATTTTGACCAAAATTTGTATACGGATTGCCAATATCCCTGTTCATCCATGTGCAAATTTTTATATCCGCCCTTTGTAGCGTTTCTCCAGAATAAAAGTTCAAATATCTCCTTTGCATTCTTTCTGAGGTTTCTTTGGGAATCAACTATGTATAAATTGGAAACTGTCAACAAATCTCTCTAAAAGAATACCAAATAGTAACCACCCTTATATTACACCTCAAATACTAATCAACATGTGTCCGTAAATCTTGAAATTACTCAAAAGTAATACATTCCCCTCTGATTGCCCCATATATTTATTTCACAGTGAGTACAAATCACTCGCGAGCTAAAAATACAATGAAAAGTCCGTTTTCTCCCTACTTAATAACTTGAAAAAGGTGGATCCTGAAAAAGGCCGTATGCAGAAATCCTTTCATGTGGTTTATACGATGCATAATTATATATTTAATAATACTCCTAAATTTCCTTTATTATCACAGTTTTGACCATCATATCAGAGTTGGTTTTAAAACAACGTTTTATGAATTAATCAACGACATTTATATATTTCTCATATATCTGTTCCTTACAGTGGTTGTTGCAGCATAAGATACATAGTATGTGAAATGTAAATGAAATGCCGCAAATATTAGAAACTTGTTTTTTTTTACCGTGGCTGTGTCATCACTTGAGGAGATGGCAGGTAAACAAATTTACAAGGGAGACAATTTTTGTGAACTACTTCCCCGCCTGTGTATGTCCGTTATTGGTATATTTTTTTTCCAGAAAACATGGAAAGTCGACTCTACAATGGATATATTAAAGAAGTCCCAAAAGAAAAATTATTAATGTTATTTACCAAAACCCTGTTGTTTCTACATAAAAAAAAAAAACAATGAAACGAATGGACATTTGATTTATTTTTCGTCCGTTCTTTTGTGAGTTTCGTGTAATCGTTATCTTTTTCTTTTCATAAGGATTAATTTTATAGTTAAATTATATTAAAAAGGTGGTGCAGAAGGTTTTTCAATCCTATACTAGTTAAACGTTTGTATTTCGTCTCTGTAAAAATTGCACCCCTTTCCCGTATTCCGACATGGCATCTTAATAATTTGTACATTGCACCAAGCAAAAATCTTACATGAGAAAAGCATCTAATTTTGAATGCTTTTATTTTAATATCAAAATCGCTATCGTGTGACAGCCGATTGAATTAAAAAATAAACAGCATTGAAACAACACGCGCTATGTGCGTTGAAAAACCGGAACGTTAGGATCGATAACTCTTGACGTAACGTCATTTGGTATCCTCTTACCTTAATCAGTATTCGTTGTACGTATATATGTACTAAATGTAATAAGGTATTACTAATTATTCTGACAACCCTTAAACAGTAAAACAGATATGCAAATAAAATATATAAATCCACCCTATTACAAAATATAATTTTATAGATATAATATTTATTTCAGTTTGTTCGTAAACTTACTTTTCTTCCTTTTTTCTTTCTATTTTCCGATGCTGTCGCAAAACTATTATCCCAAAGTCTCACATCAACACAATTTACAAGGTCAACATATTGAGGCAATGTATAATAATGTAAACTCAAATCTACATTGTATTCCCTGAAGTCAGTCATTCTTTTTAAATTTCGACTATCAAAAGAATTAAACATAATTCGAGTGTCACCGAGCGCATAGATGCTAGAGCCTTGCAAATGCAGGAGTATGATAATCAGACGCTAAAAATGAAAGAGATCTTCTCTCTGTTATAAAGATATATTTTTGATGTTTTGAAGGTATTTTCTATCGCCAAAAATGAAAGAGATCAGAAACGGAAATTGGCATTGTATGGAATTTCATTAGTAATAAAGCGATCATTGTAGTATATTAAGAACGACTAGATAAATGCTACGGATAAGTTGCTAAAAAAGAGCAAAAAAGAAAAAAAAATACGTAGAATAAAAAAAAATATAACAGGAAACACCTACAATGGCCGAAAAACATAGTCACATACCATAATGTACCAAGAAACTGCACAAGAAAAATACCAAAATAAACAAGATGTGTTTGTGAAACTCTACATATGCCCCCAGATTCTACAGAAAAATATATGAAAATATCCAATTTTACCCCTTTTGACCCCTATGACCTTGACCTTTGACCCTATTTTTTGCATATTTATGTTCCTCTTGACAAGACCTATACACTTGCCAAGTATTAAAAGTCTATCTTACATAGTTCAAAAGTTGTTTATTACCATAAAAACACCCAATTTAACCCCTTTATTCTAGAANAGATGAAGCCCCTTTGGGCCTCTTGTTTATTTAAATGGTTTTAATTGTTAAAAGTATCTGTTTAAACATGCTTTAAGAAACTTACAGAAAAAAACTGCATCAAGATATGACAAAAAATTGAAAAATTCATTTTTTTCCATTTGTCCCCTTTGGACCTCTTGTTACAGATGAAGCCCCTTTGGGCCTCTTGTTTATTGAAATGGTTTTAATTGTTAAAAGTATCTGTTTAAACATGCTTTAAGAAACTTACAGAAATATACTGCATCAAGATATGACAAAAAATTGAAAAATTCATTTTTTTCCATTTGTCCCCCTTTGGGCATCTTGTTTCTCAAAAACGGTAAATGCTACCTCAAATCTGTTGACATATTCCAGTTATGCAATTTTATTAGCAATAACATAAAACAAACCCCGTCTCAATAAGATAAATAATCAGGATTCTACAGTCAAATATGTGAAAATAGCCAAATTCACCCCTTTTTGATATCTGTGACCTTGACCTTTGACCTGACCTAATTTTTTTTGCATAGTTATGTTCCTCTTGACTAAACCTATACACATGCCAAGTATCAAAAGTCTACCTTATATAGTTCAAAAGTTATAGCCAAGGTTAATGTATCGGACGCACAGACAAACAAACAGACAGGACAAAAACAATATGCCCCCCGATCCTCGATCTGGGGGCATAAAAACAATAGACAAACGAAGCAATGATAGGTACTCGGGACAACCGGATCTGGTAAGGGCACTAGAAAGAGCCAGCGGTAGGGTTAAACTGGTTTATGGGACCCCAAACCTCCCCTTTCTCTGTATAATAAGCATACGAATGAAACCCAAAACAGATAGACTACTCACTCAATGACCACAGTCTCGAAAAGGAAAAGGGAACAAAACGTAATTTTGAAAGATGGGTCCATAAGTGCATGGTTTTTGACCTCTCAGTATCTTATAAAATCGTGACTCTTTTTCACATGTGGGTATGTGGGAAATAACAAAATACAGAAGTTACTGTAAATTTACTTACGTTCTACATATGGCCATTTCGACAACTGATGTCTCATCGGTGCTGATAAATCAAAACATTGCAAATCAAGAAACCGAAAGGTGTACAAAAGCTGAAGGAGAACAAATAATCAAAAGAATCTAAATAGAAAGCCACACTCTGTTAAGGGCAGAGCTTTGCATGAAGGGGATATAACTTAGTCCACTAGCAGTTGCATCGACCGAGTGGTAATAGATAAAAAAAATACTGAAATTACTGTAAATTTTCTTTCTGCATATAGCCATTTCAATAGCTAATGTCTCATCAGTGCAGATAAAATCAAAACATTGGAAATCCAGAAATTGAAAGGTATACAAAAGCTGATGGAGAACAAATAATCAAAAGGATCTTAATAGATAGCCAAATTCAGCTACGAGGGAGATACTCTTTAGTTTTAAAATTTAATTTTCACATTTAGATGTTTCAAAAAAACAAAAAAAAAAGAAAAAGAAAAAAAACGCTTTTATGGCCATCTGCCAAATTTACTCTCCAATGGGTTAATAGTTTCGAGTTCAGCATTAGAATTAATAGTTAATATAATAAATAAGTCTGTTAAGCAATACCTTTTACCAGACTTGTTGTCTATATCGTTTTCCTTTTCCAATTAGAGAAAAACGTCAGTAGAATATCGAAGGGTTAAAGGATGTGATAATTACAAAAATCAAAGTCCAGAGACATAGCAAATACGCGAACACAGAAAGACAAACACAAAATCATCGTTTGCAAACAATATAAAATTTTAAATGATATTCCAATTGTGGCTAAATCAGCTTAAGCTAGACATTTGATTATTTTATATCTTCATTCCCCTAAAGAATTGAAAATCTGTTACTAATGAGTGCGAAGCAGACATAAGAATACTGTCGGAGATAAATAAATATCAACACGATGAAAGACTTGCATAAAATATGATCATAATGAAACTAAAGTGGGAAGAAAAAACTTTGAGCATATCTCACTAAATGAAATCTAAAATACTGAGTTAATCAATGCATTATCTGATAAAGAATCTCTGAAAATTTCATCAACTTCATTGCTTTCCGAAGAATTGTGGATGGCAAGTAACAGTATCTACCCGCTTATGCAAATATATTGGCAAGTCTGTGTATGGTTAGGGGAACCCCCAAAAATAGATCGAAAGCTAAAAGGGAAGGTGCATTATTGCATCATGTAATTTCAATTCTCTGAAAGTTTAATAAAGTTCTATTCATTGGTTTACTGGAATTTGCGGATGGTATACCAATATCCCCTTATTACAATGCAAATGTAAATCCATTCATGGCTATGGGAGACCAAAACTTTGCCAGACCGAAACATAAAATAAAGGTTGTACTATGTCATTCTCTGAATTTTTTCATCAAATTCCATTTATTTATTAAGGAAAAGTTACAGATTATTTATCGGTTTCATCCCCACCATTAAGATGAAAGTTCGTGTTTGGTAAAAAGTAAAACAGGACGTGCATCATGGCATCATCCGATAGAAAATGTCTGAAAGTTTCGTCAAAGTCCATTCATTTGTTAAGGAGGAGTTTTGGATTTCATACCAGTACCCTCCAATGACAATGATGTGCTGAGGCTATGTATGGCTACGAAAAATCCCCCAAATCGCTCAGATCAATATATATAAAATACGAGATGCACTATGGTTTAAAGTAATCGAATATTCAAATTCAATTCATTGGTGTAGGAATAGCTGTGGATGGCATATCAATACCTCCATATTATACCCAAAAATGAGAATGCATGTCTAAGTCTATGCATGGCTAAAATAAATACATAACAAGACCAATTAAATGTCTGGACCTGCGTCAACGTCAGTCATGTTCAACTTAAAAAGTGTATTTTTTCAATCTAACAGAATGTCATGTATAGGTTTACCAATTCAAACAAGTATTCATTTACCTTATTACCAAAATTTCTTCAAATGCAAGTTAAAATAGAGATTAAACAATTTTTGAAAATTAAATATATTAATAAAGGGATTGATTTGATTGATATTGGAAGCATTTTCCGGGACCCTGATATTCAAAAACTTATACCCGCATATTTTGACTACCAGGATATGCCTATCATTTCTTTTTCTTACAAACAACCTACTAGAAGTATTTTTTTTCAATTACTCTTCGATCACCTGTGATGCTGATTTTGAGAAGAACTACCCCAGCAGCTGAGATTGTTCTATGTCACCATACCGCTATGACCCTTGCGGACATATTTTAACGGGGAACTTAAACATCATTGAAGATAAAGAAGTTCAACAGTTCTTTAGAAAAGGGCCTAAATATCGCCCACCTTCCAAAATTCACTGGCAAGCTTGTTTTGAAATCATTAAAGACGCAGTCACTAAGTACTGTATAAAATGGTGCAAACGGGAAAGTGCAGACAAACACGCACTGAATTTGTTCAAAGATAAAATTATTACCAAAGTCAGCAACAGAATTAATTTTTATAAAGATAATTATGTTGAGCCACATCCTAAGCTGTCTGTTAATAGAATAAAGTCTAAATTGAGAGATCTTGGCAAAAAATATGTGTTTGTACCAGTTGACAAAGCTTCTAACAACGTTTCAATCATTTGAAAGAAATACTAATTCGATGTCCAACAAAACGAATTGGACAAGTCTAATACTTTCAAACGCACCAATTGTGATGAACAAACTCTCACCAAACAACATTACAAGGACACAGAAATGCTCAAAGTTCCACCTAAAGATAACACCTTGCCTACTATGTACTGGATTCCTAAGCTTCACAAAAACCCGTACAAGCATCGTTTTATTTCGGCATCGAGTAATTGTTCTACTACTAACTTGTCCATCCATTTAACCAGTGCACTTTCTTGTATGAAGGACTTAATTATAAAATATTGTGAAAAAACTTATCAAAACTCTGGTGTCAATTACTTTTGGAGTGTAAAAAACTCTATTGAAGTTTTAGATAAATTGCAATCAATACAAAAACCAGTTTCATCTATCGACAGTTATGATTTTTCTACACTTTATACAACACTTCCGCATAATCTGATAAAATCTAAATTGGGACAATTGATTAAATGGTCTTTTAAATTTTCTGGACTGCAGTTTATTTGTTGTAACAAAACGCAAGGATTCTTTTCTAATATCACTTACAACAATCATTCCTCCTGGACGTGTGATGATACGATTAAAGCACTTAATCTTTTCCTTGACAACATGTTTGTTCGTTTTGGCAACATTGTTTATCAACAGGCCATTGGAATTCCCATGGGTACAAATTGTGCACCTCTCATTGCAGATCTTTTTCTTTTCTGTTACGAACGTGACTTCATGAAAAAATTACAAAATGGGACCATACAAAACAGTGATCAACTTATTTCAATTTTCAACGATAACAGCAGGTATATTGACGATATCCTTACTATTGACAATCCCCAGTTTTTAGATTATGTCGACATCATTTACCCACAACAACTGAAACTTAATAAAGCTAATAATGATTCTAAGAATTGCCCTTTTCTGGATCTAACTATCATCGTTGACTCTGGTAAAATAAAAACTAAAATTTACGATAAAAGGGATGATTTTGATTTCAGTATTACTAATTTCCCTTTTCTTGACGGCGACGTTCCTCTAGCCCCATCCTACGGAGTTTATATTTCTCAACTGGTACGATTCGCACGCGTTTGTTCTACTCTTGACGACTTCAATGAACGTAACCTTACTATTACTTCAAAACTTTTGCAGCAAGGTTACAGATTTCATAAATTGTTAAATACATTTAAAAAGTTTTATCGAAGATATGAACATCTGACTTCTAAATATAATGTCACTCGCAAACAGCTTATTTCTAAGGGCATTTCCCATCCTCGATTTTACGGAAATGTTGTTAAAAAATGCCAGAAACTGATTAAAAATCCAGAAAAACTGGGACGTAACTTACATTCTTTACGCAATAGGGGATATCGACA